>JAJHSJ010000011.1:54541476-54641476 GCA_021015155.1 Magnolia officinalis
TATCTCTTATATGGTGAATAGTTGTATTTACATTTCAGTTCAAGTGGTGAATGATTATAATATTTATTTTTATTTATTCTTGCAAAGTTTGGAATTTGATTTTAAAAAGTATTCATGAAATAAGGTTGTCCTGCCTAAACTTTTAGGTGAAGGTTGTCCTAAGAATCATTTGAAATCAACGTTTCAATACTTAGGCAATTGAGATCTCTGATTTTTTTATTATTCAGTACTTTATTCGATTATTTGGCATAGTCCTATTCACCCCCTCTAGGACTTCTTAAGCTCTCCTTTTCAACTTCACATTTCGTCATCAACATTGCCTACATTCACATACGAGAACCAAATCCTCACCCTCAAGAACAGTTATATCCTCTGAAGTACAGACCATACATCTGTACGGGCAGAGCGGGTTCCTAACACCTTCTCTCTCTGTAACCGTGGTCTCTTACTTGGAATCTCTGATCGCAAAACCAAAGAGTTATCTTAGGGAAAAAAATCTTTGGATCCATACTCTAACATTTTCATATGGTTTACCAACTGTTGAGACGAATAAATTGGCTAGTGGCGACTATGGTCAAACATTATCAATCAATCACAGCACAAAATCCCCCAAAAGAGGCTACTTATGGAGCAAAGCGGCTCTCGAGTCAAATTCGGTCTGAGATTTCAGCGTCTAAAGAATGACGACTTGCTAGGGATGTGCTAGCAACACCAGTTGAGACCCAACTTAAAAAAATGATGATATTCTAGTCCAGAGGATTAACAATTCTTGAGCATTTGTATCTGTATAAAAAATATAAAAATCCAATATCATTGCGTCTTTGCGAGCCAGGAACTCTCGAAAAAACCTCGCTGTCCTCAGCATCATTCGAATTAGGTCATAGATCGCCATGACCAACCATGGGGAAGAAGTCTAACCATTCCACATACTCGATCTTACAAAAGCTCAACCTACACAACCGCAACAGGCAGAAGTCACGCCAATCATTCAAGAATTGGCGTAAGGATTCAAAGTAATGTAGGAGATGTTCCTGTAATTCGTGGAAGCACAAGACACTGCAACTAGCAACCAAGCTGGTCCATCTCAATAACAACTAGCTTTATAGTTCTTTCCAACTTCCAATTCAAACCAGGTGCAGCCGTCGGAATCTACATAAGATTACTGACACTAGTAAGCACAACCCTCAACCACAGGGCACTTTTTCAATACCCTCCCACAACTGAGAGTCAATCTCAAAACAATCCCATAACTGGTATCCTCAGTCAATTTCCAGCACATCCCACAGTTGAGATTCAATTTCAAGTAGCGACGACTTCCCTTACCGGAAGTCCAGTACTAGCACCGGAGAATGCCTACAATGAGGTCAATGTCAAGTCCTCTATAACCAGCATGCATGGCGAATATGCAATAAGGGGTCACTTTTCAGCTTCTCAACCTCCCTCATCTGGGAATGCCTTTCAATTCCAGAAACTTCCCATAGCTGGAAACACAGTTACATTGCAATAAGCTCCCCTTAATGGGAGCCACAGGGTTGAAGAAATTGAAACTATATCGAAGAAGCGGAATGAGTTCAACCGTGAGAGATATCAGTTTCTCAAACAAGCCGAACTAAAATGGAAGAGTTGTGGGAGAATCTCCAAGCCATGTAGAACCTGCTTCAATGAGAGCAGGGGTTGACCTCCCCTCGACAAAGTTTAAGGACCTATGTCCCTTCCCAGATGCACGAGTACCTCAAAACTTTAAGCTTCTTAAGTTCAAAAGATACGATGGCAGTGACATTCGTACAACCCATCTCAAGGGCTTTGTTGATCGATTCATGTAAAATCTCAACATGGTACCAAGGAGGGTAGATTTGATAGCCCCAAGGTAGAAATGAAATGAGACATTGTCAACTTATGTCGAACATTGGCGAGCTATGGCCACCTTAATGTGAACCCCTATTGACGATGAGGAGTAAATCTACATGCTCATCAACTCGATAAACCCAAGGATTGTAGGGTACCTGATCTCGTACCCATATGCAAACTTCACCCAGCTAATCCATGTAGGGGAGCAAGTCGAGGCCGAAATAAGGGTTAGTACAATTGCCCCCTGTCCACATCAAACTGCTCTACAAAAATGAAGTAAGCTCGAGGGCAAACCCCTGATGTATGAAGATGGAAATAGTTCGATTCAATGCCCGATAGAGGTTAACAACATCATCACCACCACTTAAAGCAGTCAATATGCTCCCCAATAGGGATGCCAACAACATCATCAATAACAACCTTAACGGCACCAACAAAGATATCAACGTCATCCACCTCAACAAATTTTGTAACCACCCTCGCAGCCACAACTACAGCAGCAACAACAATTTAAGTGTAATAAACAATACCCCTATCAAAATCGGCAAATGGCGAGGGAACTTAGGAAGTTTACCACGCTCATACAAATGTACAATTAAATCATGGTTACATTAGTGTAGAAACAACTTTTATCTCCCTTACAACCTAGGCCACCTTTGAATCCTCTACCACCCAATTACAACAAGCATGAGTATTATGCATATCACTAAAGTCCGGGTCAAACCACGTACCAGTGCTTCTCACTAAGGCATGCGGTCCAAGATCTGATTGACAAAAGAAGATTGTGATCTCAAATCTTGGAACAAATCCAACACCGACACCCATCAACATCCTCCAGAATCCTCTACCATAGTACTAAGCGAGTCCCAACACATCAAGCGGTTATGCCATCGACATCCTTAAGGAGGAGAGCATTGATCTTTTCTTCTCCCCCATTTAGTCTATCCACCCTATCACAAATCACACCCCATTGGTCTTAATAGGGGCACCATAGGCCCCACCTTCAGAGCCCAAGATGGTAATTTTCTGAGGGAGACACAACTGTCATCTCCTTACACCAACTCCTAGTAACAGTGAGCCATGGGACCTGTCCTGTTGAAGGGCGTACCCTCCATTTAAGTCGGTCATCCTACAAGGGGCATTCCCTGCACCTGAACCAGTAATCCTGGAGGGAACCTTCTTCCCACACCCGTCAACATTCCCACCAGTCATATAAAGGATCATACCAAAAGAATCGGTGATCTTGGAAGGAACACCATCAATATATGAGCTAATCGTCTTACAAGGGGCAGCCAGAGCACAAACCAACAAATTCTTTAACAACTTACCACTCCTGCCACACCAGCTAGCCTATCGTAGAAGACCAATAAAAGAATAGCGGACGGCTATGCAAAGATGCTTCACGGGACTAATAATCATTATGTGGGGAGCTCCATTATCAAGGGCAACCATCCCAAAAGCACAAGATCACTATTACAGAACAACTCCACTAGAGTCTAAAACCTCGACAATATCTTCTGATGCACCGGTGATCCTGGAAGGATGAGAAGCTACTTCTTACAAGGTAGTTCTTTGGCATTACCATAAATGTGATGAAGTGGGGAACATGAACCCCAAAAGGTGCTTTGTCTGGTTTGGAAAACAAAGGAGAGGCAAAAAATGATGTAGTAACATGGCTGAAGACAATCCCAACCCAAATCTCTACCTGGGAATTACTCTGCACATTGTGCATGCACATAGAATTGTTCACAAAAATTCTAAGTGACGTGCATATCACCTCGGATACTCCACACGAGACAATTGCGCTCATGATCATACAACTTCTCGTGCCCCGGGCCATCGCATTTACTGACGATGAGCTACTTCTTAAAGGCCGAAATCATGGAAGATCATTGAACATAGACTTATGCTATAAAGACCGACGGGTCCCACTGGTCTTGAACAATGGCTCAAGCTTGAATGTGTGCCTACTTCGGATTGCTATGTGTTGGGGAATCGAACCATCTTCTTTTCGACTAAGTAACATGAGTATCAGAGCTTTCAGCAACTCCCACAAGACTGTAGAAGAGGAGATAAATATCGCAGTAAAAATTGGCCTGGATGTTTCAGTCATCACTTTCCAAGCCATAGATATCGCTGCCTCATTCAATATGCTATTGGGTAGAGCCTGACTTCATGAGTTTGGAGTTGTCCCATCCACCCTCCATCAATAGGTAAAATACATCATGGATAATAGGGCGATTTCTATTCTGGCTGACCAGAGATCATCATCCCCAGAAGTTATACCGCACCAGAGCTGGACATTCTAGTTATCGACATCTAGCATTCTGAAAAAGACATCACCTACCACAGTTTCGAGTTCGAGATTGTGAATGTGATCATCAATCCTTCGCCAATGAATGTTGAGTACGTCTTCCTGCCTTCAGAATGCCTAAGTCTCCAATACCACGCAAAGAATCATTATAAAACAAGGGCGGTAGACACGATATCCAACAAGAGAAAGTGGGATTTGGGATACCGGTATGCTTTTAAAGAGAAACATAGGAAAAAAAAGATTTCGGTGCATGTAAATTCAATTTGTCAGACCTGAAACACCCTACAAGGAATTGGGTAAGAAGGATCGACCACACTGAGAAAAGGCCTCTCATTATTCCTGAGTGGAGCATCATGGTCGCCCATCTGATGGGAGACCATCTTGGGACCAGTGAGAGGAGAACCGCTGATAGAAAAAGAGGAAGCACCATATCAGGGGCAAGACCGGGTACAACACTTGGAGTACTATGGGGATGCCATAATACCTCTTCCTCATCGCATCACCGATCAATCAGGGGCACAACTTGCCCATTCTAGTTAACCAGGGGCTCTTAATGGGTGGGAGCCTAGAAGGATTTGGAAGTATTGAGATACACTATGGTCTTTTCTCACTTAAAACCATAAATTGTCCAAAGATCGAAATGCAATATTTGTAATAAAAATGCTCCTATGGATCTCCAACAGATAGGCTCGATCAATTGAGCCTGACCCTCGATCGATCAAGCTAGGCTGAAAATGGTCCAGTGAACTCGTTGAACTATTTCAATCATGTTTGATTGATCGACCTCGAATATTTGAGAGGAATCAAAGATTCCTCGATCGATCAAGCTTGTGCTTCGAGCGCTTGAACTAAATCACATTTAGGCTAAATGCTTGCTGGACATTTTTGGGCATGTTTGATCAATTGACCCGATAAATTGAACTTTGATCGAGTACACCTCAGAGTCTATCGGTTTGGGCAGTTTGATTTCTAGCAGCTGGAACCTTTATAATCTATCTTATCATGTTTCAATAAGGTGCCTAAGGCTAAGGTATGATCACACAAGGTTTTCCTATTAAGGCAATAATCATCTAGAGTTTCAAAAGTTTTTTTTTAGGGTCAAGGCTATGGTCACCAAGACACCTCATTTACCCATTCTTCACTTTCTTAATGCTCTGGTATTCATGTGTCTTAGGTCTTCAGCTTCTAAGGGCTCAACCAACTTCCTGATAAATAGATGCATGCGATTGATAAATAAGGTGCATAAATAAGTGCACTAACAATCTTCTCATTTGTCAATTACAAGACAAAAACCTAACTTAGACAATGTAATGCTCCATACTAATGACATATTAAAACAACACCAAAATATTACATGCCCAAGATTACAATGATTTACGAATTTAAATACATGACTTGAGACATGTAACGCTGGCAATGCTCCCCCATAATTTCTCCACCTGTCTTCATCAATCCCTGCATAAAACAAACAAATCATGCGAAATAGAATTTATCATTTTAGTGAGACTTGATCTTTCTCCCGTTTTTCTCAATATTTAACAAAGAGATAGTTCCATAGATATACTAATATGGAAAATTTTATAAGTCAAAGATTTATTAATTATAAGGCACATGCTAATAGAGGATAAAAGTGTGTATGTAAACATTAAAAAGTAGAGCACATTTATTATGGTCATTGAAAGGATATGTATCCATTGAAATAAGAATGACCAATGACAGTTTAAGTTAAAAACATATGGTACAAAAATTCAGCAACTTTAAAGCTTAAACTATAAAAAACAAATGAGGTTAAAATTCTTAAATTTTACTATTAAGCACGATATGAGGCTACAATCCCCATATTTTCTTATTATGCTCACTAATGAGGCTAAAATCCTAAAATTTAACTATAAGCTCATATATGAAGGTAAAATTCTCTAATTTAATAACCAACTTGGGTGTAAATTTCCTAAGACCTGGGCTATGTTTGGGAGGGGGAATGATTTTCTTAGATTTATCTCTCTTAGGTGAATTCTTAGTTGGAGATTTATGTTCAGTGGTAATTTAACTATGTGAATCCTACCGTGATAATAATTTCTCTTGATTAGCATTCACTTGGCTTTTTGATTAAGCTGAGCAATTAAAGTTAGCAAAAATCTTTATCCGTTTGGTCGTTTTAGGAAGGATTAGAAACTCTATCTTTTTCGACGATCCTTTTGGAATGCTTCTCCATTAGTGTGCCAATTTCTCAGTCACAAAGAATTCTCTACATTGGTTTGGGACTGATGTGGATTAAGCCCTTTTTACATTTGCATATTCAAATTTAAAGTACCCAATATTTTGCCAAACATGACACACATGAGAGGCTCTCGATCTACTTCCTGAAGTACATGAGTCTCTTTGGATTACCATTGGGGTAAAGACAAAGACTGACTATTTAGTTCAAATCCTTTATTATCCCCAATAGGCTTACTCATGCTAGATTTACAAATAAGTTCATATCATGAGGTAATCTTATATTTTCCCTTATACGTAGACATCATTCTTAAGATCCTGGGATCAAATCAAGACAGTTAAGCCCTTCAAGAGCTACCCACTTTGATACCAATTGAAATTGTGCGAGGTACTAAGCTCGCAGTCTATATGTGTGGAAGCTTCATAGAATTATAGAATGAAGGCTATGTCCTAGAGGGGGGAGGGGGATTAGGACCAAATAAAATTTTAGCTAATTAATTCCAATTGCCTACTCTAACTAATATATCATTCAAGCTAAGTAAGGAAATTTAACACTAAGGCTTCCACGCCATTAGTGGGTCCAATCACATAGACTACATTAGATATGGAAATGAGGCAACTAGTCTATTAACAGGATAATTTTCATGTGTGAGTGGGATGTGCGAACTATTAACTCCTTGCATTCATCTTATCATGCATAAATATAATTTATCAATCAATCACTTAAGCATAATTGAACAAGTGCTCAAAGACAGTCCCAAACACAAGCATCTATAATAGTTTGGTTTCCCTACTCCACTTCCGACGGATGTACTCAACCCACGAGTATAATAGATTTCAACATCAGATGTTTTAAATCAGGTTCACCTCTAATCTTTACAATCCTATACAAGGATTGGCTCCCTCGAAGACTTAAGTGATTTTTTATAAGCTCATCACAAACTTCGGCCCTAATCGGATGACGTACATTTACTCATGTCAAAAGCTCCCACGGAGACTACGACGTACACACCCGTGTTTGGTGGCCTATACAAGAACTTGAATTAGGTCCTACACAAGAACCAAGGTCTTACACAAGAACCTAATCGAGTTTGGTAGTTAAAATCTTTAACTTAATTCTACACAAGGAAGGAGTGTACATGGACTCTACAAATGACAACCGTATTTGTCGGATCGAGCTCCTTTGATATGCCTTCTTGATATGCGTCTTCAATGCTCTCTTGTTCTTTGAATCAGCTTCTCATTACTCCCCTGATCGTTGATGCAAATGTGTTGTCAATGCTTCAGCTCCACAATCAAACACCATCAATGCTCTCCTGTTCCTTGAATTAGCTTCTTCAGCTCCAAGAACTATTTTTAGAAACCCTCCCAACTGTTTTAGAAACTCCTTGTAGATGAAACCGTCCCGAACTATTTCTAAAGACTAGTTGCGATCATTCAATCATGCATCAGGAAGCTAGGTGTGGCTCATCGTGATTTTATGAGAAATTGACCCCGTCCATCTAATTTTCCATATCATGAGAGGACGTAGGCCCAAAAATAAGTCAGATCTAAAACTCAAATGGGCCGCATGATAGGAAAAAAGTGGGTAGGGAATGCCTATCGTTGAACCTCATAGGGTCCACGATGATGTTTATAGGCCATCCATACTGTTCATAAGGTCATTCCTACTGGGATGAACTGAAAACACAAAAATATTAGCTGATCCAAAAAATTTGCGGCCCCATAAACTACGTTAAATCCTCATCGTTTCTTGTCCTATGACTCACTTAGGTTTTTGGATCTACTTCATTTTTGGTCCATTGCCTAATATAATCTAGCAAAACAAATTGATAGAGCAGATTTCTCACAAAAATCACTATGGGCCCCACCTAGCTTCCCATCGCAAGACGCTCTTGTGAAAGCACCGTCCATGAAAAATGAGGAAGCCAAATTGACCTCGGTTGTGTTTTAATGTGCCAACATTTTGTTAGCCCCACCATAATGTATGTATTACATCTACATCATTTGGCATTTTGTGAGATCATTTTATGGCATGGGCCTAAAAAATGAGGCAAATCCAAAACTTAAGTGGACCACACCATAGTAAGTAGTGGGGATTGAATGCTTGGGGACCATGGAAATTTTGTATCAAGTTGATATTTGTGTTTGTCCTTCATGTAAGTCTGTGTGACCTTGTGAACAGGTTGGATGGAAAACAAACATGATAGTAGGCCCCGGGTAGGTTTCAACGATGGGTGTCATTGTTCCCATTGCTTTATGTGGTGTGATCAACTTGAGTTTTGGATCTCCCTCATTTTTGGACTCATGCCCTAAAATGATCATCTCACAAAATGGATGGTCGTGTGGATATACCGCATGCATCAACGTGGGCCCCATAGTAAAAGTAGCATTGTTTGGAATTAGTGGGCCTAATTTTGTGCCCCATCAAATAATTGGTTTAGGCTAAGTATCATGTACATGATTTATTAAGTTGGGCTTATCCTAATGGCCTGTCTTAAATGAAGACTATATGTTATTTGATGATTTTTAAATAATTTATCACTCCTAATTTTGTGTGTGAATACCCAATTACAGGTTGTACATGTTACAAATTATCCAAACAGAGACAATTGTTTACCAATAATCAAATTATAGCTTCAAGCAAAATAGGACAGGCGGTAAACACTTTACGCTTGTAATTGGATTGTAACTTAATTATAGCTCAATGTTGCCTATCAAATTCTTTTTCCAACATAGACATTTATTTTACCTTAACTTAGTTTAGCCTCTCCACTCATTTTCAATGTCATGATGTAGCAACTTCTAATCGATTAGCATAGCTTTATTTTAACTTCTCTACTTCTATCTAATTCATCACTGTAGCAAGTTAGATTTAATTTAATTTATCCACAACCCTGTTGTTAGATCCCTAAATCTTTTAGTCCTTAGTGATTCTCTTGGATGGCCAAACCAAGACCGGCTCACGACCATTCAGGTAGAGACTAGCATCTCACAATCATTTAGGTCTAGAAGATTGCCAATCATTCACGGTTGCTTTGCTTGCTCAAATTGACTTTGGTACTTTCATCTACCTTATTTATTTTTTCTAATGATTGTATTGCATTCTTATTTAGTTTGATAAAATCGACATTTGACTTTATATTTCATGCTCTCTCTTTAAACATTTACTTTTGTTAATGAACAAGACAAGATTATTATTGCTGTGATAAATTTTTATTTCAAGATAAAGATATATAACTCATCCGAAGGACTAACCATTTCCTTAATAAATTGCCTAATTCCTTATTAATCGGTGGCTTAGTAGTCCAATTAATCCTTTCAATTATGATCGTAATCTAGCTATTTCAACACGTTCGATTTGAGTTGAATACGATTCTAGCAAACTTAGCTTGTGTTGAATATGATTCTAGCAAACTTAGCGCATACACAATCAAAATCAATTCATTCACTACACTTATAGCCGCATGCTTGAATTGAAGCCCAACAACCAGGTTGGGCATTTACAGCCGCACACAACTTTGAAAGGTTTTCAATGGTGAGGTCCCATCCCATTGCTCCCTCTGCTGTGGGGCACCTGATTTTTGGATCTACCAGATTTTTGGGCTCCATGGAATCTGCATGATGGGTGCATTGGATGTCATGCACGCATCCCACACACTGAGGTGTTGCCGAAGCTATGCTTAACCTACACAGCTTTGTCGTGGGTCCAGCCCCCAATTCAAAATCTAGAGAATGGCTGTATCTATCACGAGAGTGGATGTCAATATCAGTTGCCTTGTTAGGGTGGTATTAAGATTCCCTGAACAAGATGTCATATTAAGATCCACTAACTATATGGGATTTTCTTCTAGAAATGTTCATGTCCATCTCCAAGTTACTGTCCATTGATCACATATGGCCCACGTGTCATATGTACAGATAATCAGAGCTGTCATGATGGTGGGACCCACCTTGAAGATCATTGACTGCAAGAATTAGGCAGGTCCATTGATCAGGTCGGCCACGTTTGACAATGCATCTGCCTGAATTTTGGGGTCCAAGGATCTTCAATGTGGGGCCCATCATTTTCAACGTCTTGGATGTCCTATACAAGATACAGGCTGGCAGTACGCGCTTAACCTATCAACGGTAAGCTAGCGGTCCATTTGAGATAGATATGAATGTTCCCATTTTCTACGGGGAGTGGATCAGCCCAGCTACAGCCAATACAGTGCGATCCTGACCACGTTTCCCACCTTGATGTTTATGTATTCTATATCCACGCCGTACATCCATTTTTAAATCCTACTTTATGGCATAAGCCCAAAAATAAATCAGATCCAATTCTCAGATGAACCACAATAAAGGAAAAAGTGGAGTTGTAAAACGTTTTGCGGCCACGGATCAAGCCATATTTGTTTTTTTTTTTTTTTACCTTCATCCAGATCTTTGTGACTTACCAACAGGTTGGATAGCAAATGTTATTGAACATTATAGTGGGTCCTATGATGTTTTTAAGGTGGCCGTTCAATCACCATTGTTTCCTATAGTATGGTCCACCGGGTATTTTATGAAATAGCCCAAAAATGAGCTGAAAAAACAATGGACGGCTTGGATCTACAATGTAGACATCAAATCGGGCCCCACGTTCAGGGTCGCTCCGTGTATGGTGGGCCAAGCCGTACCTAATCCGCTCCCATTTTCTCCATACTTCATATTACGCGTTTTCTTTTGTCATTTCGTTTGCGTTTCAAACTAATTTTAGGTCGCCATCAGATGTTTGTGTCCAGTTGGCAACAGATGGAGGCCTACTCTAGTAATCAACCGCGTTCTTGCCGTGAGATCTTCTGTCTACGTGGGCCACCACTGGAATCTGATTCTGTGTGGGACCCACCAGCCTAAAAAAAGTACTTAGTTAGGCCGAATGTGTATACTGTACGCTCCAACCTTTGGTTTGTACAAGTGGGGCTCATAATTCAGTGATCCAAACTGTTGATACGATGGATTGTAATGTGTGGACCCTACGGACCTAAAATCACCCAGATTGGAAGATCCTGGACTTTGAATCATTTGCCTTTTCTATTAAATGTCTGTGTTTTCTTTCTTAACTCTCCGTTTCTTGGCCACGACTAGGATCAATCTGGAGCGTCCACATTTTGATCCTCATCGTGGATGTAGCATATATTAAAATTGCGGTAATTAAACTATCTTTCTTATCATATTTTCACCCATTGAATTTGAACCGCTGATTATTTTATTTTTTACTGTCCATTCTATAGCAATCAATTGGACGGTCAAAATTGTTTGATCAGTATTATTGATGAGTAATTTTCATCCGCAATGGGCCCCACAATTTAGTTGGTCCGGATTGAATCACATAAGTGGATGAGTGGCAGCATTTTTTAAAATGATGGTAAACCATTTTCAAGAAACGTTCGGCCTAGGGCAGTCTATTGGGGCCCAGTATGTGGGACCCAGTATTATAAGAATACACACTGCCATGCCAGCTCGGACGATACGTTGTATTTGGGCTGGGAGATGACTGGGAAGTTGATATGGTAGTGCCGGAGCACCGGAATGTGGCAGAGCCATCTTTCTACAGAACATGTGGCAGGTCGATTTATCAATCAGGACCGTCTATCTAGTAGATCATATTATGGATGGAAATCATTTAAAGATGCATTTATATTGAACGTTCATATGAATGTGATCAGTGGCCTCCAAAGCAACGTTAGAAGGCATGATTATTTAACAGTCAACATTAAATAAATTATTGAATGTAAATTTGAACCACTGTTGGTTCCATCAATAGATGATCCAGACCATTGATATGTATTTTAACACTGTGGATAGAGGATTTACCCAAAATTTCCAGATTATATGATTTTATACATCAAATTATTGAATGTAAATTTGAACCACTGTCGTGATTTTCTCTATCTGTTTATTTTAAGACAGTGATACAGCGTCTATATTCCTCTAATACGGGAATTTATTTTATGAACCGTTATCTTAATCCTTCAGATTAACATTCAACGGTCATGATCTACTAAAATGGGCCCCACATATGTACACTAGAGCATGGATACACCATCCACGTTGTCATGCATGACGGTCGTATATTCTTGAAGAGAGAATGAAGGGTCAGCAAGGGTAGCGGAAAATCAGGGTAATTTAGTCTTTGTCTTGAGCATGGGATGCGGCTGTACTCACGTGGATGAACTGTTCCAACGTCCCAATGCCGGCATATAAGTCATTTGATACTCTGGCAGACAATGATGCTCCATGCTCATGCACACAGAAAATACACACTTGGCAAACAGATAACTACATTAAACCCATGAAATAGTCGGTCCCACTTAAGATGGCCATATACCCAAAATCTTATTTATTACGCGATCTTGATCTCTATTTAAAAAACATCAGTTTTAATCATGAATTCAGTGCAATTTTTGTCTTGTGGCCCACCTGTAATGGTTCCATCAATTTGGACGGCTTATTTTTTGTTACATGAATGACACGTGTAAAATCTCTGTGGGAATGCGCATAAATCTCAATACTCTGTCGGTGTACCAACCTTTTTTTTCTCGCTCTTTAGGACTGTGACGTGACCATGCACAGACTCCACCAAGGGATATGCTAAAAATACCGCGGGGTCTGCTACAATACGTCGTGACTCACTGTTACCGTATACGTCGGGACTACGGCAGTTGGATCTGAGTAACATTTCGGTGATCCAAACCGTTGATCTGATGAGGGCAATAGCTGATGGTGGATGCTTCAAAAATTTTGAAACATACAAGATTCTAGATCAACGGCTACAAAAAAAGGGTAAGAGACTTTCCATATTTAAAGAAAAAGAATTAAATGATCAAAAGGGATGGCATATTCCAATTTGAGAGGTTTTACATTGGGAGGCCCGTCATATAAACTGTTGGGATCGTTGAAACATGACCCAAGATCTAAGGGCTATAGCTTTCACCTGTGCTTTATTGTGTGGGTGGAATTTACTTATTGGTATGTGGCCCATCAACACTGTGATGAACCAACAATTTGGATGGTCCATTTGGACGGTTCCAATAAGTATACTGCGGGCCCATTAAATAAATGGAGATGCATAGTCCGCTGGAGCATGCTACGATTTTTCCTCACCTAAGTAGTATTCTAAGCAAGTGGGCCCCGATCGATCTTTTGCACCAATGGGACCCCCCACAGAAATAGCTAATTTCGTACTCCTGCGATGTACCATTCTTTTCGTACTCCTGCGATGTTTGAGAGAGGGGAGCGGATTGGCTGTTACACCCGGCACATAGATATCTCTATGCCCGGGGCTGTGTTGGATCCAAAGATATGTCTGTGACAAATCCACTCCGTTCATATATTTTTAAAGACCACAGTAGGACAGTATTATAAATATCAGCCAGATCCAAAATTCATGTGGGCCATACCAACAAAACAGTGGGAACAGCAACGTCCACTGTTGAAACCTTCCTGGAGATGACCATGATGTTTATATGCCATCCAAACTGTTCATAGAATTATTACCACTCAGATAAACTTTAGGAAAGAAATATCATCCGGATACAAAACTTCTATCACTGCTAGGCGTTCAATAACTACCTTTTCATTTGGTATAGTCTATCTGAGTTTTCGATATGCGTGATTTTTATAATCCTGTCCTATTGTGGTCTTTCAAAACAGATGGACGGAGTGGATTTGTTCTAAACATTTATATGTACTCCGGGCACGGAGATATCTCTGCGCGGGGTCACAGGCAATCCGCTCCCTCGAGGGAGGATGATACTCCGTGAGCATGCACGCAGAAATGTACACGTGGAACACACTTACCTCGAATCAGACTGCCCAAATAGAGGGACCCACTTTAGATGAGAGATATATCATAATCAAATGAATTCAAAGACCTAATATCAGTGGACATTTGTTTGTTGAATTTGGACCGTTTAACCCTCCATTAAATATCCAGAAATCAGTCTATAACGATCATATTTTCAGTTGATTATTTATCTTACGGCCCATCAATAGTCTTTCCCAGGATTTTGACGGTCTAATTTGAGTTACACTTAAGCCAAACGTGTACAATTTTCGCAAGCATGCCTGCGGAGCATCAGAGTCTGCCAGTCTATGAAAGCTTTCATACCTCATTTTCAGACGAGAGCACTACTGATGTAAAGGGAGAGAATTCTGTCCCTCTGATGTACTGTGCATCAATGTCATTCTGGACACGTGTCACACATCGATGAGATCAAAACCGTTAATTTTGTATTCCCAATATGAGTGAACCATGCTTCAAAAATTGAACTATTTAGACGTATTCAGCCCCTTGATTTGTGACATACAAATGAACACTAAAGGACAAAAATAACAACTGTTCACATTAAGTGATGAAATGTACATTTATTGGACGGTTAAGATAGTCCAATCATATTAAAATTTGGTTAGGAGCTAATCCATGGTGGGTCCCACATGATGCCTGCTTCAGATCATGATATGCATGTGTCACGTGTATGGTACATATTCATGCTACACCAAAAGCACCATGCCGCTAGTAACATGTAAGTGTACACTAAAATCAAATACTTCAGTACCCACCTAAGGTATCTAAAACCAGATTGGTGAGAAAAAGAAAAAAATAAAGGAAACAGAGAAAAGAAAAGAAAGGCAAAAAGGAAATATATAAAGAATGACTCAATACTGTGGGACCCAGTTCTAAATTGGGTGCCAGTAAGCTGATGGGAGCATACAGCCCTTGAAAGAGGCTACAAAAACCCCCCAGACCCCCTCACTTCCACCCCCTCCTCTCTTTCTCATAAACACACATACACACAACCCATACCTTAATAACATTCAAGAAAATCCTCCTCTCCATTTCTTCCATAAACAAAAGCTCAATTATCACTAATAACCTCATTAGCATGGCGAGGCCGCAACAGCGGTATCGAGGCGTCCGGCAGCGTCATTGGGGCTCGTGGGTCTCCGAAATTCGCCACCCATTATTGTAAGTATCTTAGCCTAATTATGGAATTCAACAGCATTTGAGTTGGGTAATTACTTTCTTTTAACTACTTGATCATCAGCTCACAATAAGCCTGTGGTAGCCTCTGATTAGTGCTAGTTGTGTCATTTCCTGACTTGGGTGATTAATGAATTTTCACTTACACGGCGAAAAAATAATGTTTATGTTTTGTTGGGTGTTATAGGAAAACTAGGATTTGGTTGGGTACATTTGAGACAGCTGAAGACGCGGCTCGAGCTTACGATGAAGCGGCGAGATTGATGTGTGGGCCACGGGCGAGGACCAACTTCCCCTACAACCCGAATGGGTCACCCAATTCGTCGTCCAAGTATTTATCGGCCGCATTGACAGCGAAATTGCATCGGTGCCACTTAGCGTCTCTCCAAATGACACGACCGGCTGCTAAGGAGCCCAAGATTGCTCCAGCGCCGATCAATGGTGATGGCGACTCTGCAAGATCGGACGACATTGGTGCGCGGCTGAAGAAGCCGCTAGCCGGGCCACCACCACCGGAGGCTAGTTGGGTCATGAAAGTTCAATTGGAGAACAATGGCCATCAGCAATTCAGTGCACTAGAAGATGCCCACATCCAACAGATGATTGAGGAACTTCTAGATTGTGGCTCTTTGGAGCTTCAAGCACCAGCTCTCTAGTCAACAAGACTCACATGATAATGTAACTCATTTAGTTCTTTTCTTTGGTTCCAACTACCCCATTTCTGTAATAGTAGGACTCTGGCCTATGTCTAGGTTCATGTTTTTGCTAGTGACCCATCAGATCATATGTATAGTTAGAAATGCAATGTCTCATCTTGGTTCCTATCACTGTCGTATATGATACTTTGGCCAAGTATGGTGAATCATACTCATGCACAATTCAATCCTAACCATCCAAATCATTTGTTCCACAATGGATCTAATCGAGTGACCTTAGCTGTCTGATCCGTGGTCAGGAAGTTTTAAAAGAAAAGAAGATGTGGTCCAAATTCTACAGGAGAATTTGGATGGTTAGGATTGTTTGATTTGGACAATGTTCCTTACACAGTGGGGCTCACATTTTGAGTGGTCTAGATCAACTAGAAAACCCAATTAAAGGATGGGAGATAATCTAGTCATGTTAGTAGAAAACCCAATTAAAGGAGGGGATTAAAAGACCTATTAGGAGTAGGGAATTTGGAAGGTTCAATTCCCACTAGCTTTCAACTTACTTTTCAGGGTACAAGGACAGATGGGGGGCCTCAAAGGAATTGTTTTATTGTTGGGATTTTGGTGGTTTTGATAAAATGCTATGTTTTTCAGTGGGATGGAATTGGAATTGCAGACTGTTGGTGAAAGGACAAGGGGAGCAATTGAGTATGGTAACCTTTTAATGATTTTGAGGGGTTGATGGATGTGGGGGGTGATTTTCTTTTTAGGGGGGAGAAATGATCACTCATGACAAAGATGGGCCCCACCATGAAGATCACCTGGCGCGAGAATCGGGACGGTCTGGCTCAAACATACAGTCATGGCCCGCCTAATGAGCCGATGAGGCCGATTTTCGAGATGGGCGACGATCGTGGTGGGGCCCATCTTCCACGCGGGCCAGATCATGTACTGCACATGTGAGGTGTTGGCGGGAAAGATGGTGATGCATGCCAAGGTAGGATGGAATGGGCTGTAGCTGATAGTGGCTCTTTTGGTGGGGCATGTGACTTCACATGTCTTACAATATCAGCAGTGGTTTTGGTTGATTTGTAGTTAATGATGATGTGAATCTGTACTGACACCACTCACCCCATTCTCCATCTCTTGCGTGTGTGTATATGCTTTTAACTGAAACCGCCAGTGCCCTCTAGTGCTCTTCCCATGTTAGGGCCTTTGACTCTTTGAAAAGCTGTTCTTTGACTCAACTACTGTCCTATATGGAACTAACACCTCTCTCTCTCTCTCTCTCTCTCTCTCTCTCTCTCTCTCCATCAAGGAATTACTGTATGGTGGGCCCCATCACATGTGTAGCTTTTTGAGCCATAGGATTTGGTACCTTTGGACCCAAAATTAGGTAATCCATCACATCTAATATTGGGCTGGTGGGGAAAATTCGACTCGAAGACTCAGTAAGAATGGGTGATCCTAACCATTGTTCTAAAACTCGAACACTCGACTGGAAGACTCAGTAATTAATCTAGGAATAATAGATAAAGTGGTATGATTATGAAAATAGTAAAATTAAATAATAAAAAAAGTAGTGTTTGGCCTGTTGGTTAGTGTGTTGTTTTCTGTTAAGAAACACAGATCTGCGTAAAATTTGTGATATGCAGAATTTGTTTTCGATTTTGTTTGGGATTCTTCCTATGGATATAAATATGGGCGAAAATCGGAATTAAGATTAATTAAAAGCTTTTCCAATTTGTTCATAAGGTTTTAAGGGTGTAGCTTGGGATGATTTGAGGCTTGTTCGGATCAGGTATTCTCTCTACTCTTGTAATTTCTCCTTTTGTAGTGATTATTTGTCACTTTGTGTCGTGGTTTTTTTCCTGCAAGGGTTTTTCCACGTTAAAATCCATGTGTTTGTGTTATGCTTGCTTGGGAAGATTGAATTACTTCACTTAATTTATCTCCGTGTACTTCTGCAGTCCCCCAATAATAGAATCATTTAGTCAGGGAGATCCATAAGATGAACGGTTCATATTACCGAACCATGAGACTTTTGTGGCAGTTTACATCCATTTTACAGTGGAAACCAAATTCCCCTTGTTTCCTGGTGGATTGCCTGAAGAGAATTATTAGTTGGATCGAGCTACCAACATTTTACACATAGCACAACGCTCTTCTGATCTAGACTGGTTACATGATGGATCCAGCCTAAAAATCTCATCCATTCAAGATAGATCTTGCCTGTCAAACTGCACCTTTATCTTCGATCTTTTCTAACCGGGCCTCCTGAAGACGCCCAATTCGACGGCTAGGATTGTGCAGTAAGTGGGATTTTTGGGCAGTCACTGGACGAACGGTCAAATCAGTGGACTTGCCAAGAAAAATAACCACTAAAGTAAATATGAAGTCTGAGGTTTACTCGCCACACGCACTTCTAGGCAGCACACGTATCAACCTGGCAAGCGTGTGGACATCTAAGGAGCAAAATACCTGCCCTTCTCGGCGATGAGAAGATATAAAAACTAGGCTGGTCCACCCAACAGTTTAGCCACTTATGTGTGAAAAGAATGGACAGTTAAAAGAAAAGCTTGCAAATGAGCAACATTCAACATAGGTATAAATCACTCACCTGTAGATTTTTCTACCATGAGGGAATGTTTGTTCTTAATTCTGTCACAATATCAGTTAGTTAAAAAGACTAGTCTCCTTTCCCTAAGTATGCCTCTGATGGGAGCCCCAAAATAGTACCTTTTTTATAAACTTCCTTTTTTATTATTATTAATTTTTTTTTTTTTTTTTTAATTTTTTTTGTTTTTTTTGTTTTTTTTTTTTTTTTTTTTTTTTTTTTTTTTTTTTTTTTTTTTTTTTTTTTTTTTTTTACATTTAGAAGTTCATTTGGGTGTTTTTGTGGGACAAAAATATACGCGGACCATTTCTACACATGAACCTTCTTTTACCACAATTTTTTAGCTAACTCTTCTTTTATCTCTCTAACAATTTTTCATGCTTTCTAACAACTCTCTCTGTAAGAGACTCCCACCTTGGAAAAATAGATTCTTCTTCTTCTTCTTCTTTTTTACCTGTTATGTTGAAATAGGTTTGTTTGGAAAGAAAATAAGAGGACATTAGATAAGGAATATTATGAAAAATTTCACTCATATAAGATAAGTTCTTCTTATTTCTTTGAAAGATTTTATTTACTTAGGTCTTTTGCCAAGAAATGGATAGAATGAAAGAAAAGAAATAACAAAATTTCTATTTTTAGAACATGAAATTTTCTTCATTCTACAAAGATCTTGATTAGATAGGTATGTTTAAAAAGAAACCAATAGAAGGATACTAGGGATATAAAAAAGTACTGTACTTTTAAAAGATGAGTTCTTTTTATAAAAGATTCTACTTAGATGATTCAGTTGTTTGTAAGATAGACTTTTGGCCTCTTTTGAAAGGTCAAACAATATCTAAATGAAATGATTTTAATCCTATTTAAAAGCTCGTAGAATTATCTTTTCAAAGATCCTAGGATTGTCCTGATCCAACCTATAATAAGGGAGTTTGACCATTTTCATGGGATCGTGTGATGTCGAAATATTAACTGGACTTTGAGTCCACTTTTAAAAGTTCAAACAATCTTAAAATGAGATGATTCTAGTTCCATTGACATCCCATCGAATTATAATCCAATAAGCCCCCCCCCCCCCCCCCAATCTGACTTGGAATTGGAGAGTTATGATCATTTTTGCAGGATCATACATTGTTGAAAATACAAATATGAAAGTGAATTGTTTGCGAACACGAACAAAATTTTGGGCCCAATTTTGAAACATTAAATAATCTACAAATGAGATAACTTCAGTCCTATTGGAAAGCTCGTCAAATTATCTTTCTAACGAGCCCAAGATCATCTTGATCTAACTTATATGTAACAGCTCCACCGACACTGTACGATATTGTCCGCTTTGGGCACACATGCACGCCCGCACGATTTTGTTCTCAGGGTTTTCTCCCAAAAGCCTCATACCGTGTCGGTGGGGCTGTTACAAAATGGTATTAGAGCTGAGGGCGTCTCTGCCCTGAGGGTGGGGGATTATAACACCCCAGTGCAGTCTGGCTGTGGTCCGAGCATGAGTTGTCATCCAGGTCCCATGGGATCGGTCGGGCTTCGAAAATAACGCTCTAGTTGGTAGAGCGTTGGGTGAGGTTAGTCCCACATTGGATGGATGGGTGCCCTGACCTTGGGCTATATGTGGAGCTCCCACCTTCCCTGTATGAGGCCTTTTGGGGGAAACCCCGAGAACAAAACTGTGCGGGTGTGCGTGCGTGCCCAAAGTAGACAATATCGTACAGTGTCGGTGGGGCTGTTACATTATAACAAGGAAATTGTTTATTTTTGTGAGAACACATGATGCTGAAAATGCGAACACAAATGGTTTACGAATGTGAATTGGACTTTAGGCCATATTTTAAATAGTCAAATGGTCTCTAAATGTGATTATTCCCATTTCATTTTGAAGCTCGTTAAATAAACTTTCCAATGAGCCAAAGATTACCCTGATTTGATCTATATTGAGAGAGTAATGACTATTTTGTGGGTTCACGCAATGTTGGAAACACAAACGGGAATACAAACGGTTTGCGAATGCAAATTGGACTTTGGGCCCAATTTTGAAATGTGAAACTGTCTCCAAATGAGATTACTCTTGTCCCATTTGAAAGTTCATTAAATTATCTTTCAAATGAACTTAATATCACCCTCGATCTGACCCGTAACAAGGGAGTTTGATCGTTTTCATGGAATCTCTTGATGCTAAAAAAGTGAACGCAGATCAAACGTTTTGCGAACGAACTAGACTTTGGGCAAATTATGAAAATCGAAAGATCTCCAAATGAGATTATTCTAGTCCCATTTACAAGTGTGTTGAACAATCTTTCCAACGCGTCTAAGATTGCCTCAATCCAACTTATAATAAGGGAGATATGATGGTTTTTGTTGAATTGTGTGATGTTGGAAATGTGAAAAATGTAAAATGAATTGTGTAAGATGTTCGAGTTCGAATTCGTATTTCCAGAATCACAGTCCAACGAAAATGGTCATAACTCCCTCATTATAAGTCCAATCGAGATTGATCTTGGGCTGGTTAAAAAGATAATTTGAAATTTTCAAATAGAACTAGAATTATCTTATTTAAAGATTATTTGACCTTTTAAAACTAGACTTGAATTTCAAATCGCATTCACAAATTGTTCATGTTTCCAGCATCATGCAGTCCCATGAAAATAGTCATAATTCTCTAGTTACAAGTCAGATCGAGGTGATCTTATACTCGTTGGAAAGATAATCTGACGAGCTTTCAAATAGGACTAGAATCATCTCGTTTGGAGACCATTTTACCTTTTTAAGTATGATTAAGGTTCAATTTCTATTTGTAAACTGTTTGCCTTCACATTCACATTTCCATCATCAGATGATCCCATAAAAACAGTCATAACTCCCTCATTACAAGTTGGATCTGAATGATCTTGGGCTCATTAGAAAGATAATTGGACAAGCTTTCAAATAGAAATGAAATCATTTCAGTCAAAGATTGTTTATTGTTTCAATAGTGGGCCCAATGTCCAGTTCATAAACCATTCACATTTCTAGCATTGCGCATTACCACAAAAATAGTCATAACTCTCTCGTTACATGTTGGATTGGGCGATCTTAGGCTCATCCAAAAGTCAATTTGATAAGATTTTAAGTGGGATTAGAATCATCTTATTTGGAAGCCATTTGACCTTTAAAAAGTGGGCCCAAATTCTAGTTCGGGGTTGTAAACTTTTTACGTTCGTGTTACTAGTATATCACAATCCCATGAAAATAATCATAACTCCCTATAAGTTGGATGATTTTAGAATCGTTGGAATAATGATTTGACAAGCTTTCAATTGACACTAGAATCATTTCATTTGAAATCGTTTAATTTTCAAAAGTGACCCCAAAATCTAATTCTTGTTTGCTCTGGTTTTCAGCATTGTATGATCCCATAAAAATGGTCATAATTCCCTCATTACAGGTCGAATTAGGGCAATTTTAGGCTCATTAGAAAGATAATTATTTAATGAGCTTTCAAATGGGACTAGAATTATGTCATTAGACCATTTGACCTTTCAAAAGTGGGCCTAAATTCTAGTTTGCAATTGTGTTCACATTTCCAACGCTGTGTAATGCCGCGAAAACAATCATGACTTGTTAGATTTTAGGGCAATCTCAGGCTCGTTAAAAGATAATTTGATAAGGTTTTAAGTGGGACTTGAACTATCTCATTTGGACATCGTTTGACCTTTTAAAAATAAGCCTAAAATCCATCTCACTTTGTAAGGCTTGTCCCCACAACACATGATATTGTCCACTTTGCCGAAGCTAACGGATTTAAAACGTGTCATGCCTATTAAGGAAAGAACCCAATTTATAGCCACCACAACTTCGGACGATGCTTCCGATGTGTAACAAAGTTACACCTTCACTGTCTGCATAATAGCCTACCAGCCACCTTGGGGCCCACCCACATATGCGACCGCTATCGTGTGCCCGATCACATGTGACCACACAGTGACGAGGCATCATAATATCCCCTACCAAGGGCAGAGCTGTCTTCGGCTCTGATACCACTTGTAAGGCCCGTCCCCATAGCACATGATATTGTCTGCTTTGCCGAAGCTCATGTATTTAAAACATGTCATTCCTATTAGAGAAAGAACCCAACTTATAGCCACTACAACTTCGGATGACGCTTCCAATGTGGGACAAAGTTTCACATTCACTGTGTGCATAGTAGCTTGTCAGCCACACAATAGCCTGCCGGTTACCTTGGGGCCCACTCACATATGCGCCTGCCCACGTATGCCCGCCCATATGTGACCACATAGTGATGGGGCGTCACACATTTTCACTCACCGTTTGCGTTCACTCTCATTTTCATCATCATGCAGTCTCATGAAAACAATCATAACTCCCTTGTTACAAGTCAAATAGAGGTAATCTTAGGCTAATTGGAAAGATAATTTAATGAGTTTTCAAATGGGAGTAGAACCATCTCATTGGACACTATTTGGCCTTTTAAAAGTGATCCCAAAATACAACTCATGTTTACTCTTATTTCCAACGTCACATGATCCAATAAAAATGGTCACAATTCTCTCATTATAGGTTGAATTGGGTCAATCTTAAACTTTTTGAAGGATAATTCGATAAGCTTTCAAATAGGACTGGAATAATCACATTTAGAAACCGTTTGACCTTTTAAAAGTGGGCCCAAATTCGATCTTGCGGATAGTACATGCTAATGGACAGTGGAGTCATTTAAGAAAAATCTTTTGCAGAAAGAAGAACCCACATTCTAAAACTAAAGTTTTTGATATCTCTTTTCTCCTTCTTTCAGTTTATTCCCAAACAGATCTATCAAAGTAGAATATTTACATAAAGAATAATAATCAATTTTTTAAAAGTGAAGTTTTTTATATATCTTTTTCTTCCTTATATCTGTTTCTTGGCAAAAGACTCATCTAAGCGAAATCTTTTGAAAAAAGAAAAATCTATATTAAAAAATTGGAATTTTTATAATGTTTATCTTATTTTCTTCCTAAACAAGCTAATATTAGTAGAACGGGTAAAAACAAGAAGAACCCATCGTTCTAAGGCGGGAGCTTTGGTCTCTTTGCTATCATTCTCTTTCGAGAGAGGCTCTTTCATAAGTGAAAGCGCGAAAGATTGTCAGAAAAATTAATTGGAAAGCACGAAAGATTGTCATAGAGTAGTTTAAAAGCACAAAAGATTACCAAAGTATAATGGTAAATGAAGAGTTAGTTGGAGAGTGATGGTAAAAAAAAATAAGGGTCCAAGTGTAGAAAAGTTCTAAGAGCATTTTCATCTTGAAAAAATAAAAAGTACCCAAAAGGTATGTGTAGTTGTAAAAAAGTAAGGTTTTTTTTTAAGGAGTGTTATTTTAGAACTCACACCATGCCTTGGGTGTCTTTAGAGAAAAACCCAAAAGACAAAGAAATGGAAACACCAAAATTTTGAAGAATGAAACGTTCCATTTAATATGGTTTCAAATAAAAAACTGCAGAGAGGAAAAATGACTACATATACATAGTGTATACATTATAATAAATAAGGTTAGGTTAGAAAAGTTCAATGAAAATGATTGGAAATTTTCTATACATGAGTAATAATGCATGCAAGTAACTAGAAGTTGATTAATATCAATATTTGGGTCTACCAAATCCTTCTTTTCAAGTAATTCCTTTATAAATCATTCCATATTTACTAAAAAATTCCATGTTTTCCTCTCTTCTATTATGGTACTCTGTGACACTTCCTAAACGAAAAATAATGTTGCTTAGTTGATCAAGCACATCAAACTTACAAGAGAAGTTTTGGCGATTAGAAAGAAGTCAAGTAGTCCAAATTCAATATACATATGTGGCTCACTTGATGAAAAGTGTCATGGGGGTCCACATTATCTCAAAACGAAAATATTTATAGAACTAAATTAGAAGTGGAAAGATTTAGCAAAAAAGGGAGTGGTTACTAGAAAAATTGCTTGGAGAGAGAATTCAAGAGAGAACGATATTTGCTCTATCTGATTACATGTGTACTTTTATTATTTATGAAAGTAGAAATTTTAATTGTATTACTTAAAGTTTTTATACTCTAGTTATATACACTAGTGTGTATGGCACATGCAATCGTACATGGAGAGGAAGGAATAGAGAGATAGGAAGGGAAGTTAGAGAATACTTGGGTATCTTGCAAAGGTATGTATTGGGTTTCTTTCACTAATGAATGGTAAACGACTTAACATACAAAAAATCTACACCATTCATTAGGCAAGACGCACCTTTTTTGCCCTTGATTCAGAAAATCATGTTGATTCAATTCTCTAGTGGACCACCCTCTATAAAATTACACCTAAAACCTCAAAATTTACGTGGTTTGGCGCACCTTGTGATTTTTGTAATTTATTCATCATGATGAGGCACATCATATGAGTAGATTGGATGGCACATAAACACCATGAGAGAGTGTGCACAAAACTAATAGTGGGCACTTGTTTCCAACTGTTTCCTTTGGTATGGCCTACCTGAATTTTGGATGATAATGATTTTTTTTTTTTTTCAATGGTTAGAATGAGGCAGCATACCTGATCGACGGGGTGGATCTCTTGAAAGTTCTACCCATGTTGGCTTTCTATTTACAAAGTACGTAGCATTTGAGGATGAAATTATAACGGCGCTGTTAAGGATGCACATCTTCAAATTTCAAAAAATGCTTATAATTTTATTTAAATTGTCATTTCATGTCCCTTAAATACACAGTTATCAAACGTTGAAAACTAATCACGAGTATAAAAATTTTCCACTATTGGCATTATAATATAGAAGATTATTATCATTGCCATTATAACTTTCTTCCTATGATTTGGGGTTTGCTCTCATGGTCGGTTAAAGTTTGAAACTGGTTGTCTACATGACATTTTGCCTTTTACTTCAATCGAGAGATTAGCTGCTGCATCGCTATCAGACAGGATTTTTGTGTGTGTCTATACATAGATAAATGCACATGTGCATTTAGAGCTTTCTTTCTTTCTTTCTTTTTTTTTTAAAAAAAAATTTTAAAATTTTTTAAAATTTTTAAATTTTTAAATTTTTAAATTTTTTATTTTTTACTACTTTAGCTGAAACAATATTAAACCCAAACTTTCATTTTTCATGAAGCAAATCAAACTTTATTCACAACAAAAGGATCTCCAAATATAAAGATTCACAGAGGTCGAACCAGGTAACTATCATATGTACAATCATCCAGATGAATATCCATATCAAGAAACTTAAGAAGTCAAGGGGATATGGGTCCACACACATGGGCTAGTCAACCATATCCTACCAATCTAATCATCAAGAAAATCCTCTCTCCTCACATATGTGAGTAACCAATTCAAAAACCTGTTCACATTTCCCCCTCAATCAATCAAAATATTAAAACTCTCGACAATTCTCCTCCTTAAGGGCCTTCATCACTAGTCTTGAATAAAATCCTTTAAAATATTCAGCTTAGAAGACAGCTTATAGTCTTGTAATAGTGCCACTGCCTCTATAATAGTGTTATATTATTGAAAGTTAGTAAAAGTAGATATAAAATTTTCCTTGTTATTGTTAAATTAGCTTTTAAAATTTTTATACTTAATCTTTGTTTTGAAGACTTGTCTTAGTCGTAAATTAGAAGTGAAGTAGAGTTGAAATTTGGTTTATATAGGACTCTTCTTATATGCATATTGCTCAATATTTTACTCTAACAATAGTGGTCTGGCAAGGTGAAAAGCACCAATTTCATGTGGCAGTGAAATGTAGGGCTGCTTGGGCTTGATTGCGACACTTTAGTAGCGGATTTGGCATGTACATGTCACGGTGGGGCTGAGCTAGGCTATTAGACCTCCATCATGACCTTTAAAAAAAAATAAATAAATAAAAATACATGGACCTATTCATTGAGTCTCAAGCCCAATGAGGTGGATGACAAGTAATAAAGTCTTCAAGCTCACTTAGGGAACAAAAAAGTCTCTTGACCCAGAAGCATCATGTAATTACTGCGCTATATTAAAACTTGTTGAGATATGGAGCTACATCTGGGGCCGTCTTCGACCGGTCGTGAGCTATGCTCGACCGGTCGTAGGGGCCCGCTCGACCGGTTCGACTTAAAGTCCAGCGAGAATTGTTTTTTGATCCCGAGGTGCTCGACCGGTCGTGGCCCATTCACGACTGGTCGTAGGGGTCACTCGACCAGTCGAGCAGTCTACTCGACCAGTCATAGTTACGCAGATTCGTTTCCGAATCCGATGCGGACTGCGGATTTTGGTGTCGCCTTTTGCAAGGATGCGGAAGGGAAGTTGCCTAAACTATATGTAGGTGTTCCTAGGACTTTTCTAGGGGTATTGGAATATTGAGAAAATTATTATAAGGTGTGGGCAAATGGTTTTCTATGTTCTTCCAAGGGAGAGGTTAGTATATTGCCTTGTAATCTTTGTTTTCATAGTGGAAGTTTGCATCCGTGGTTTTTTCACCCTTGTTGGGGTTTTTCCACGTATATCTTGTCTTGTGGTTTGTTTGGATTGCTTTAATCCGTTTCTAGTGTATATTTCTTCTTATTTATTGTTTGTGGGTGAGGCCTGAGATTAGATCTCGGCTCACTACGTTGTTGGCGTGCTGCGCAACAACTGGTATCAGAGCTATTAGTTTAGTTCTATTGGGAGCGATGATGGAAGAACGGAAAACTAGAATTGAGAAGTTTGATGGTTCAAACTT
Source organism: Magnolia officinalis (assembly GCA_021015155.1). NCBI lineage: Eukaryota > Viridiplantae > Streptophyta > Magnoliopsida > Magnoliales > Magnoliaceae > Magnolia > Magnolia officinalis. The sequence continues at coordinate 54,568,847 of JAJHSJ010000011.1, forward strand.
TGCATTCTTGAAGATGCAGATGGAGGATTATCTGTATCAGAAGGACCTTTATATTCCTCTAGGAGGAAAAGAGAAGAAACCAGAAAAGATGACAAATGATGAATGGTTTTTACCATATAGGAAGGCTTTAGGAATGATCTGACTCTCTTTGTCTAAGAGCATCGCCTTCAATATATCCAAGGTGAAAACTACAAAAGAATTAATGGAAGCCCTAACTACCATGTATGAAAAGCCCTCAGCATCCAACAAGGTTCATCTTATGAAACAACTATTCAACATGAAGATGTCAGATGGTGGGAGCATGTCTGAACATCTAAACGAGTTCAATACAGTCACGAGCCAGTTGGAATCCGTTGGCATTGTTTTTTAGGATGAAATCAGGACGCTATTGATCTTATCCAGTCTGCCAGACAGTTGGGATGGTTTGGTGATTGTTGTGAGCAATTCTTCAGGGTCGACAAAGCTGAAATTTGATGATGTGGCCGGTCTAATTCTTAGTGAAGAATATAGAAGGAAGGCATCAGGAGTTTCAGGGGACTCAGGGAATGCTCTAAACGTTGAAGGAAGAGGAAGATCGCTGAACAAAGGAGGCAATAAACACGGGCGTTCTAAGTCGAGGAAGAAGTCCAAGGGACCGAAAGACAAAGACGGGTGTTGGCATTACGGCAAGAAGGGGCACATGAAACGTGATTGCAGGGTGCTCAAGAAACAAGAAGGAAGCTCTCAAGGAGGGAATGATTCAGTGAATCTATCTGAGGAGAACGATACAGAGGCGTTGATCTTGTCTCTTGATGCGAGGAATGAGTCTTGGGTTATAGACTCGGGTGCTTCGTTTCATTCCACTTCGTGTAAGGAAGTTCTGTGTGATTATGTGTCAGGTGACTTTGGAAGAGTCTACCTGGGTGATGATGAGCCATGCAGTATAGTTGGAAAGGGGGACGTTCAGGTCAATCAGAAAGACGGAACAAGTTTTAAAATTGAAGGATGTCAGACATGTACTGAGTTTGAGAAGGAATCTGATCTCAGTGGGACAGTTGACCGATACCGGTTATGTGACGACATTCACTAGTGATTCCTGGAAGATCACAAAAGGTGCCTTGGTAATATCTCGAGGCAAGAAGGAAGGTACTTTGTACGTGACTTTAGGATCGTATAGTTCACTCGCAGTCGCATTAACTGGAGTGAATGGGCAGTTATGACATCAGAGGCTGGGACATATGAGTGAGAAAATGGATGAAAGTGCTATTGTCAAAAGGGAAGCTACCAGGGCTGAAGTCTATTGACTTGGAATTCTGCAAGGACTGCATCTATTGCAAGCAGAAGAGGGTAAGCTTCAAAAAGACGGGACGCGCTCCAAAGACGCATCTGTTGGAGCTTGTGCACACTGATGTGTGGGGACCGACACAGGTATTATCTCTTGGTGGTTCACGTTATTTTGTTTCTTTTATTGATGATGCTAGTAGAAAACTGTGGGTCTATTTCTTAAAACATAAATCTGATGTATTTGATGTATTTAAGAAGTGGAAAGTTATGGTAGAAAATGAGACAGGTAAAACAGTAAAGTGTCTCAGATCTGATAATGGGGGAGAATATTGTGATTAGAGTTTTAAGGAGTATTATGCAGCAAGTGGAATCAAACATCCAAAAATAATTCCAGGGACACCGCAGCAGAATGGTGTGACTGAGCGCATTAACAGGACCATCCTTGAGCGCGCCAGGACATGAGGCTACATGCAGGGTTGCCCAAAATTTTTTGGGCAGATGCTGTGAATACTGCCGCATATCTCATCAATAGAAGTCCCTCAGCACCATTGGATAGTGGGCTACTAGAAGAAGCGTGGACTGGGAAAGAAGTGAACCTTACACATCTCAAAGTGTTCAGTTGCACTTCATATGTTCACATTGATGCAGAGCATAGAAACAAGCTGGATGCGAAGTCCAAGAGGTGCACGTTTATAAGCTACGGGCAGCATGATTTTGGCCACTGATTTTGAGATGCAGAAAATAGGAAAATCATCAGAAGTAAGGACGTAGTCTTCAATGAAAAAGTGATGCATAAGGATAGTGTGCAGGAAAATAAGGCCGAGGAAAAAGAATTCGTAGAGTTGGAAGAGTTACTGGACACAGGTGTTACAGCGCCACAGGATGATCATGCCAGCGCCACAGGATGATCATGCAAAGAAGCATTATGAGGCAGAGCTGCATACATCGATTGTGAGGAGGTCTACTCGGGAGAGGAGATCCACGGTCCGATACTCACCCTCCTTACATTATCTACTGCTGACAGATAATGGTGAGCCAGAGCATTTTGAAGAGGCGTTACAGTCAGATACACGGGTTAAGTGGGAGCAGGCCATGGATGATAATATGAACTCTCTTGAGTCTAATCATACATGGGAGCTAGTCACTCTACCTAAGGGTAAGAAAACTCTTCATAACGAGTGAGTTTACAGATTGAAGGAGGAGCGCGATGGTTCGAAATGATACAAGGCTATATTGGTTGTGAAAGGGTTTCAACAAAAGGCAGGTATCGAGTTCACCAAAACATTTTCACATGTGGTGAAAATGTCTACGATTCGTATGGTTTTGAGTATAGTGACTACAGAGGACTTACATCTATAGCAGCTAGATGTTAAGACAACATTTCTTTATGGGGACCTTGAAGAAGAAATATATATACATCAACCGACAGGATACGTGGCACCAGGAAAGGAGAACAAGGTGTGCAGACTGAAGAAGAATCTATATGGCCTGAAGTAGGCCCCGAGGCAGTGATACAAGAAGTTCGATAGTTTCATGTCGGAAAACGGTTTTAGGAGATGTCATGCAGACCACTGTTGTTACTTGAAGAAGTTTGATACGTCATCCATCATCCTTCTTCTGTATGTTGATGATATGCTTGTGGCCGGTTCAAGCATGAGGGACATCTCAGATCTCAAAAGACAACTGTATAGAGAATTTGTCATAAAGGATTTAGGAGCTGCAAAACCTAGGCATGAGGATAAAATGTGACAGGGAAAATAAGAAACAAGTTTTGTCACAGGCAGAGCACATAGCCAAGGTACTTGATCGATTTAATATGGGAAGTACTAAGCCGGTTAACACTCCATTAGCCAACCACTTCAAGCTATCTAAGGAGCAAAGTGCAAAGATGCAGGAGGAACGGGACTACATGGCTAAAGTCCCATACACGTCAGCGATAGGGAGTCTCATGTATGCTATGGTGAGCACGAGGCTAGACATTGCTCAAGCAGTGAGAATTGTTAGCAGGTTCATAAACAACCCCGGGAAGGAACATTAGGATGCTGTGAAGTGGATCCTTAGATACTTGGTAAGTACTAAGGATGTAGGGTTGTGCTATGGTGGATCTGAAATCAAGTTACAAGGCTACGTGGATTCAGATTTGGCTGGAAACATCGACAGCAAAAGAAGCACTTCAGGTTATGTCTTTACTCTAGGTAGAGCTGCAGTCAGTTGGGTCTCTCAGTTACAAAAGATAGTAACTATCACTACGACAGAGGCAGAATATGTTGCGGCTACAGAAGCGTACAAGGAGATGGTATGGATGCAAGGTTTCATGGAAAAGTTGCGTAAGAAGCAAGCAGATTACAAGCTGTATAGTGATAGTTAGAGTGCAATACACTTGGCTAAGAATTCAGCCTTTCATTTAAGGACCAAGCATATTGCCATCAGATATCACTTCATACGTTCGTTACTGGAAGATGGATTGATTGCTCTGGAGAAGATTCATACAAGTGAGAATCCCGCGGATATGTTGACCAAGGCGGTCACACGAGAGAAGCTGAAGCTCTGTTCAGCTTTGATTGGTCTTCAGGCTTGAAGATTGGGAGGTGGTGCACTTCGGATGAAGAAGATGAAGGTTTAAGGCGATGTGCCTCCAAGTGGGAGATTGTTGAGATATGGAGCCACATCTGGGGCTGTCTTCGACTGGTCGTGAGCTATGATTGACCAGTCGTAGGGACCTGCTCGATTGGTCATGGACCGGTTTGACTCAAAGTCCAACGAGCATTGTTTTTTGGTCCCGAGGTGCTCGACCGGTCGTGGCCCATTCACGACCGGTCGTAATTACACAGATTCGTTTCCGAATCCGATGAGGACTGTGGATTTTGGTGTCGCCTTTCGCATGGATGCAGAAGGGAAGTTGCCTAAAATATATATAGGTATTCTAGGGCTTTTCTAGGGGTATTGGAATATTGGGGAAATTATTCTAAAGTGTGGGCAAAGGGTTTTCTATGTTCTTCCAAGGGAGAGGTTAGTATATTGCCTTGTAATCTTTGTTCTTCATAGTGAAAGTTTGCATCCGTGGTTTTTTTTTTTACCCTTGTTGGGGTTTTTCCACGTATATCTTGTCTTGTGGTTTGTTTGGATTGCTTTAATCTGTTTCTAATTTATATTTCTTCTTGTTTATCGTTTGTGGGTGAGGCCTGAGATTAGATCTCGGCTCACTGCGTTGTTGGCGTGCTGCGCAAGAAAACTATGCATTTTATTAACTAAATAGTTAATTATATCCTTCCAAAAGAGAAAATAGAGATAGTTGCTAGAATGACTTCAACTTCATTTTCTTTCTGTTCGAATTGTTTTGGGCATATAGAGTAAAGGTCAAGTACCGTGTCTTCATCGAGCAGTGCTAGCTCATTGGAAGACTGGATCGAGCCAAACATAATTGAATTTAGAGGTATTGTGGATGAATCCCTTACATGTTTGGGATGTTTTGACTATCTTCAAGAAGCATATGGTGTTATGCACCATTACACCACTCTCAACATTGTATAAGTGCAAGGGCATTTTCTATTTTTATTTTCTATGGTTATCCCATAGATACCAACAATGTATAGATTATTCTGCCTTCTCTTCCATGTGGAATTAGCTAGGTCCTACGAGTTATTTGTTTAGCAGATAGATCCATGATTAAAAAAAATAATAATAGTAGTGCAACATTCCTAGCCAACCAAATATGACACCAAGTGAAAATGGAAAGGGAAAAATCATGCTTGATGATCAACAATTTCTATCCCAAGCCATGAAATGCCGGTAAAAAGCCCTCAAAATATAAAAGGTCCAATTTAGAAGGAATAATGATAAGGTTCTAAACACCCCTAACAAGGGAGACAAGAGAACGCAATATTGTTATCCTCTTACAAAAAATGTCTATTCTCATTGACCTTTCAAACGAAGAAGTTGATTTTGGGATGACAATTAAGTTCCCAAAGGAGGTTTTAGGTAAATTCCAACTGATCTCTAAGGCAAACTATGTTAGGAATTTGGATAATTCCTCCCGGCCTCATGATCGATTAAGCTAATAGAGATGATGTGCAAAACCCATACTATTCCGACCTTTGATGTGGAAGATGAAATTATTTAGTCTATGGATCCCTATGGTTGCCTTGATTGTTGATGTTTTTCGCCCCTATTCTGACGTAGGGAATGATGTGATGAGGTCGATCACCGTCTTCCTCAGGGATAACTACTTCGAATCTACAAAGCTCTTCGGATTCCTCACAGAGTTAATCCACGAGGGAAAAAATAGAAATAGTTTCTAATAAATACTAAATAAATTAATTGATGATAAAACTAAAATTACAATCCTTTAAATAATGAGTTCAAACCTAGGATGTAGTTTTAGACTCAAACTCCAACTCAAACACCCTTAAATGTGACTTACTATTTATAGATGGTCATGATTCCTACTAGACTTCATGGTTTTCATCCAAAAATAGTAAGTGTGCAATTTGGCATAACCATGTTATTCTCCTAATTTTTCTAAGCCCTTTTCATGTTGGGCACGACTCCTACAACTCAAAGGATCAAAAGTTATGATCGAATTAAAACCTATTATTTATAGTAAAAATGAAAATAAAATGGACTTTCGACCGTCCATGGGAAACCCAACATAGCAGGGTTGGCTAGCTAAAGTAGCTTCTCCTACCCCAAAATCATATATGATATGTCGAAAAACTCATTCTAGTTTGTAAGATACAACTATTTTAAGGTTCTGACAGACCTGATCATTTTCACCTTCGATTGAGCCTTGCTTAGTCCATCTTTGCCATGAAAATGTCCACGACCCACTCTACATCATATTCCCAAGAGGTTCCATGGTATGCTCTAGTGTGGTTCCATGCTAAATCTACAAGCACTCAATCATTGCATGGATGATCTTCTTTGGTAGGCTTAAAACCAAAGATTGAATTATCAAGTGTGGCATTCCGGTTGCCAGCACTTTTAGTTTTTGTGGAGCTTCTTCGGAGTTAATTAATCATATTTTCTTTTGGCTGAAATTTGTCTCTTAATTTTGGATAAACATTTTTGCTAAGTTTGGACTTGGGCCTCTTTCAACAACTCCGACTTAGTTAGGCATTTAGTCGGTAGTCTTCCAACAAATTCGGATTGTGACCTCCTATCTAGGCTCATCTTCCCAACTTTCACCTCGCACATGTGGAGGGAAAGAAATTCGAGGATTTTTTAGTCGAAACCACCACAAAGGATTTCATTCTTCACTCTAGCTTTAAGGATGTTAGATCTAGATCCATCTTCGTTTTAGGTTCTTTATGTAGGGAAGGATGTGATGAGGTCGATCATCGTCTTTCTCAGGGATAACTTCTCCAAATCCTCGAAGATTCTCTGGACTCCTCACAGAGATTCCTTGAATCTACAAGGGATGAAAATAGAAATAATTTCTAATAATTCGAAATAAATTGATTGATGATTAAAAAAAAAAAAAAAAAAACTAAATTTCCATTCTTTAAATAGTGAAATCAAACCTAGGACGAAGTTTTAGAATCAAACTCCAACTCAAACTCCCTCGGAAAATGACTTACTATAAATAATAAACTTACTATTTATAGATGGTCAGGATTCCTACCTGACTTCATGGTTTTTGCCCAAGTGTGCAATTTGGCCTAACCATGTTATTCTTCTAATTTTTCTAAGCCTTTTTCATGTTAGGCACAACTCCTAAAACTTAAAGGATCAAGAGTTATGATCAAATTAAAACTAACTATTTATAGTAAAAATAAAAATAAAATGAACTTTTGACCGTCGATTTGATGGAATATCACAAATCTGGCATGGGAAACATGGCAAAGTGGGGTTAGTTGGCTAAAGTAGCTTCTCCTATCCCAAAATCATATATAATATGTCGAAAAACTCATTCCGGTTTGTGAGATACCACTGTTTTGAGGTTCTGAGGGTCCTGATCAGTTCTGCCTCCGATCAGGCCTTCTCCTTTCGATTGAGCTTGTAGCCATCATTTCTGTTAGGTGACCGGGGGCCCCCTTTCTTGGGAGGGTATCCTTTTCTTTCTCTGTGTTGCAATTTCTTTGCACGTGCTTTCTTTAGTGATTATTTGGTAGACGTATTTTACTTATCTAGCCTGGAGTGTAGGCTCTTTTTTTATTGTATGCTTGGGCCATCAGCCCTTTGGAAGTATATATATATATATATAGATATTTATACTCTTTATAAAATGGATAACTGTAAATATATACACCACCTCCATTCAATGGTAATCATAAACACCCGTCCTCAATTATAGATTGTTGCATATACGTCCCTTTTATTTGAAAGATTCGTTGTAGATTCCCCGTACAAGAAAGCAGGAGGATTATCGCTGAGCAATTGATTGTTTTACCTCTATCTCATACTCATATAGTTGTACATTTGTAGGATCTTTTTTGCTTGTATTCTTGGGCCATTGGCCCTTTGGAAATATTTTTTTTTTCTCCTATGTTTAAAAAATTAGAAAATTGTAAATACTCCCCCCTCTATTAGGCTCTTTCTTTCTCTTGTATTCTTGAGCCATTGGTCCTTTGGATTTTTTTTTTTTTTTTTCGCTCCTCTGTAAAAAATAAAATAAAATAAAAATAATTGGATAATTGTAAATATTCCCCCCTCTATTTGATTACAATTGTAAACACCTCTCCTCCATCTAGATTGTTGCACCATTTTAGATTGTTGCATATACCTTCCCATGTATTTGATGATAATTGTAAACACCTCTCCTTTATATCTCTGAGCAATTGATTGTTTTGCCTCTATCTCATATTCATCTAGTTGTATATTTGTTGAGTCCACCATAGTTCATGGTTGCCATCCAACTCGTTTAACACGGTCACTCACTGTGAAAATGGGGCACCTCAAAAAAAAAAAAAAAACAAGTTGGTCCAACCATCAGGTGGCCCACCATGTGAATTTGGAAGGTTTTTGGGTAATTTCCATTATTTTCTATGGTTTGGCCCACCCGATGATTGGTTTAACCTGATTTTTTGTGCATCCAATTTTCATGGTTGAGTGATCCTACTAACACCATTTATGCATAATGGTGGGTGCACAAGCACAAAATGAACTCCTCAAACCTTGGTAATTTTACCATTAGGTACAGATTCTTTTAACATCTCTGAAAAAGGGAGGTACCAGTGATAATCCAAAATAGAGGGGAGGTGTTTCTTCATGATTCATTCACACCAAGTTATATATGTAGGTGGGGATCCTCACATGGGTAGTTCTGATAAGGGTGGACCTGCCAACCTGGGAATAGAGCCTTTCTTTCCAGTTGTAAACCTGTACATCATCTTCTAAATGAGGTTCTCACAATCCCATTTAGATACTCAGCTTAATGCTGATACCGGACTACTTCAAAGGCCAAGTCTCCTACTCACTCTGAGAAGATCCCTGGAAGGTTGTCTAAACCCACTAGGAGTCTTTTGGGACAAACCAACAAGAGACTTATGATTTGCTTCCTAACCTATCTCATCATAGAAAATTTCAAGAGCATCTCTAACAGCTTTACATGATTTGATGTTTGTTTGGCATGAATAAGAATATCATCTACCAGAAAAAAAAAAGATGTAATGAGAGTTTTCCCCTTAGAGATTCTGGGAGTAACTCTTTTCTTCTAACATTCTCATCCAACAGCCAATAAGGATTCCGAGTAAATTATGAAACTATATGGAGATAAAGTATATTTCAGTTAAAAGGCAATGGGCGATTTTTAATTTCATTTAAAAGAATTTGTACCTCACCATTTTCTCATAGGACATTTTCTTTTTCAGTCCAGTTTTCACAGAAATCAAGAGAAAAATATTTTCAACGAGTGTCAGCATAGTTGTGGTACGCTTTTTCTAAGATTTGATTTTAGTTACTGTTGATTTTTGTCAGCTTTTGAAAAATGGAGATGCAATTTCTTGGGGAACAAGGAAATTATGAGTGATGTGTCTACCCTTTAAAAAAGCATTCTAACTTGGGGAAATGATCTTGGCCATCAGTAGTCTCATCCTGTGGACATCTGCTTACCAATAATTTTGTATGAGAAATTATCTAAGTTCATACATCTAAATATATCAATATGAAATAAACATATCGTTGATGGTCGCTTGAAGTTCATTCATTTCATTACCTAGAAATCCTTAACCATGTCACAAAATTATTTTCCTTTTGCTTCTCATTTTTCTGGAAGAAAATGGCCCTGAATAAATTTAACCACGTTATAGATTTTGTTGTCCACTATTTTCCAAAATTTTAAAAGAAAATGACACAAAATACCATCCAAATCAGGGGCCTTTAAAGTGCGAAGTCCATTTCCCCCTAACTTCCTCATTACTAATATCATGAATAGTTTCACTGATTCTTCCATTTTCTTTTTTATCCTATTGGAGCAATTTAATCAATATTAATTTTCCTCGTGGTCCTTTGGAACATGTTTCTTAGGGTATATTAGGAGGTAAATCTTTCCCTCCATCTCTTTCCCCGTTGGGAATCAGGAACTTTATAATAGTACTGTATATCTATAGATATGTATATATAGATATTGTCGTCACTTAAAAGAGTTAATCTTCCCTTAGGTATAATTTCATGGGCTACCAGATTTAACTCGTTTGTTTACTGAATTATTGATTTATCATTTATCATTTGGTATTTAAAATACATGCTAGCAGCATAATTTTTTTTATGTCTGCTTCTTTTGTTTTATATTTTTTTCTAACACAAACCAAATTTTAGTAGATGTTATATAATCACAGAATATATCATATAGCTAGTTCAATAGTACACTGAGTATATAATTTTTGCATAGGTAGTCATCTTCATCCTTTAAAAAAAAAAAAAAATAATTTAATTTAATTAATTTTTATTTTATTTTATTTTATTTTTTAGTTTTACGGACAACAAATAATCCAGTTCATGAAGATCATATGGCCTTTTTTTTTTTTTTTTTTAATTAACATAAGCTACATGAAGGGTGGTGAGGTACAAGAACATCTTCTGCCTTCATCTTTTATAGTGATGTCCATCAAACATTTCTAATGAATAAACCTGGCATCGTTTGAGGAATTTCCCAAGGTGAAAGGGACCATGCATCTCAAACTTTTTATTACAGATACAGGAAATAATATTAAAAAAATAAAACAATATATACTTGATGTAGAGCGGGTCATAGATAATTTCATGGCCAAGATGGACCAGAAGAGGCCGGATCGCAAGCGGAAGTGATTCAGACCGTCGGGACCTTAAATCGGGCGTATCTCGCAATCTGGAATGAGTTATTCGATGTACCATATATGATTTTGAGGTAGAACGAGCTACTTTAGCCACCCAACCCCTCTACGCCAGGTTGCGCACTCCGAATTTGCGAAATACCATCAGATCGATGGTCGAATTCCCGTTTTATTTTCATTTTTACTATTTATAGTAAGTTTTAGTTTGAGTATAACTCTTCATCCATTGGGCTTTAGGAGTTGCGCCCAACATGAAAAGTGCTTAGAATAATTAGGAGAACATCATGATTCGGCCAAATAAGACACTATTTTTGGCAGAAAAACATGCTCACTAGTAGAAATCACGACCGTCTATAAATAGTAAGTTGCGAATTCTAGGAGTTTTAGTTGCAGTTTGACTTCGAAACTACTCCCATGGCTTAGTATCCCTATTTAAAGGGTTGTAAATTCGTTTATTTAAAATCTTAATCAAATTATGAATTTTCTAGAATTTATTTCTAATTTATTATTTCTTTTCTCGTGGATTCGAAAAATCTCTGTGAGGAGTCCAGAGAAACTCCGTGGATTAGGAGTAGTTATCCTAAAGGAAGATGGTGCTCGACTTCTATACGTCCTTCCCTGCGTCAGTTTGGTATCAAAGCCTTCCTCGGATTTATGGCTTCTAACGACGGGTAGGGCAACAATCCCATGGACGGTGCTCAAGGGAATTATTATTTAACGGCGGCGGCTTTCGAAGCAACATAGTGAGAGAATCGCCAAGCCATGCAAGGGCTACAGGCTTCCATTGATCACATGACAGATCACATAATGGAGGCCTTAGGGCAGCTTCGTATCCATGGTGGTGATCCACCCCCAACAGTTGCTGGAACTCGTAATCGCCCTAATCACAGGATAGTGCCAGCAGTGAACCAAAGGATCATACCTGAGGAAAGGGCATCCAACGACGAAGAGTTCGATGACATGATCTTCCAAAATCCCAGACAAGGTAGTGATCGAGCAGATCGGTTAGAATGAGAGTTTAAGATGAAGGTCGATATCCCTAGCTTCAATGGCCAACTTCATATTGAGGATTTCCTCGATTGGCTTTATGAAGTTGAGTGATTCTTCGACTACATGGAGATCCCTAAAACGAAGAAGGTTAAACTTACGGCCTACAAGTTAAAGGGCGAAGCATCAGCTTGGTGGGAGCAACTACAACTCGCATGGACAAAACATTCGAAAGCACCAATTTTATTTTATTTTAAATACTTCAACATTCTTGACCTTGTTCTTCAAATTTGGTAATGCCCATCTGGCGCCCCAACCAATCTAACCTCCTCTCATGCTGATCTTCATATAACATTAACATCAAGTCATCCCATTCAAACACAATACCTCAATCCTCTTTCTTTTATCGTTAAACCTATACACAAATATAGTGCATAGTACAATTCTTTTTAATTGCTTAATTACAATCTTATACACACCCCATCCATTATAGGGTGACCAACTGTACAAGATTTGTATCGCAAATTGAAACATTAAAACCCCATAAGCTAATCCCATAATTCTAAAAGCCTAGGCCCTAAAAAGCCCTAAAACCCGAAACCATAAACTATAAGAATCCTAAAGCCCAAACCCCCCCCCCCCCCCCCAAAAAAAAAAAAAAAATAATAATAATAATAATAATAAATAAATAAAACCTTATTTAAGTCCATACAAGCCATAAACCCTCCAAAAACTCCTGCAATCCAATCCAAACTAACCCAAGGCCTTAATGGGAACATCCGAACATTGAAATATAGGCAAAATGAGCCCCTCTTGCTAGTGGGAATTGGATTTATGATAATATTTTTCTACCACAAGTTGACATGTGGTATAAGGACAACCCCGAACTAGTTATCGAGGTAACAGAAATCCAATTATTGCTGGTAAAAATCCAATTTCCACTACCCCAGTCGACCCCATATATAATTCACAACCCAAGAATGCTTGCCTTGGGGTTTGAGTCAACACATCAGCTAGTGGTAATCCAATTACTACCAACAACTCTTTAAAAGGAGACTTCCTCCCCCATTTAATGAGTCGACAAAGAGAGGTTTCAAAGGCATTGTAAGGCATTCTAGACCATTTTTGTTAGAAAAGTGAGGGGGGGAGAGAGAGAGAGAGAGAGAGAGAGAGAGAGAGAGAGAGAGAGAGGGTGGAACCCAACATTATATTGATCTAAGACTTTTTAATAATCTAGATCTCATGTAGAGTTAAGATATAAGATGTTTAACCATCTCTTACTCAAAGAGTATCGGGTCTCCTTTTTCCTCCCTCATATCTCCCCAAGTACACTGTCATCCCGTGCAATTTACCTATCTTCCTATTAAATTTATATTACTACGATAATATATCCCTTCTTATACACCTCTTGTTGTATTTTCTTTCTTAGTTTTTTAATAATTATCTCCTCAGTCATGATCAATGTTGAGCATTTCATCTCCATGATCATAATCATAGTTGATTTATTTTAGTTGTCTCCTTAAAACTAAATAATCTTTAAAAAAAAATCAATCCAACAAAGTAGAGACCTCATATTAGTTGAGGAGGAGAAGAGTACCTAACTCTTTCCTTTTCTATCACTAATGCCCTTTCTCGAAATCTCCATATATAAACCAAGCACATGAGCCATTCACGTTGGAGAGTCTTTGATTCCCCAGCTCATTATGATTCTACGTATCTATTTTTTTTAACACATGCACACACACCACCACACACTCACACCTTAGTGGGATTTCACCACCTATGATTCTACGTATCTAGTTGCTGTAGATTTCAAGATTTATCCGATAGTGGCAACTACAAGTCAATCATTCCATTTCTTGATCCAACACCATGCCCCATTAACGAACAAGTGAGCATGAGGCACAAGCATCCACATATTCGACAACTTCACTAGGGATTGTGCTAACACTAGCCAAGCCTAACTCAAAACATGAAAATTTTTAATTTTAAAAAATTATTATTCTAGTCCATTTATATTTTAGCACTTTACATTCTAACACTTTTACATTTGTATCTTTACTCTCATTGTTTTTATTTTAATTTCTTCTTACCAGGAGGCTTACACCACTAACATTCATACCACGAGCACCACTTGCTACATAAGAACCTATTTAGGCCTATAAGGATTCCTCTTCGACCTTGTCATTGAGAAGGCCCCTAAAAAGCACCATCTAAGCACATATTAAAGATTGGTTAACCCATATTAGGAGGTATATCGCTTTGGGAACATGTTTGAAGTCAAGAAGCCTCAATTGCATTAATGCACTCCTATAATTTAAGTAAAATATGAAATCCTAAAACATAAAAATAAAAAGCAAGAAAAGCTAGAAAAAGTAAGAGTATCATCACCACCATTGGACCCAAAAACTATCTCCTCTCCCAAGTACTTCAAGTTCAGTAACAATTAAACATCACAACCCAATCATCGCTTGATCTTGTACAGCCATGGCAGCCCAAGTGAACATGCTGACAAGATTCTTTCAAAGTGATCTTGCACAGCCATGGCATCTCTATCTTCTCTCAAGTCACTTAGGCATCTAGCTAACGAGTCCTTGGAAACCCCTTATATGGTCGCATGGTCCTTAGTATAAGAAAAATTGGAGTACATGATGACAAGATTCTTTCAAAGTGGGGCCACACCCTTACATAAAATGCATTGGCTTAATCATTGAGCATCTTAGTTAATAAACTAGAATAATCTCCCCTAACTATAAACCATCTCTTGTCCCTGCCCAATCTTTAATTCTCTCCTATTGTCACTCATATCATATAACATTTCCCTAACATGATCCATGTACACATCCAAACTCCCTCTAATGGAAGTTACAATCAATTCTGTCATCCTCCCGTAACAAGAGCCACAATTAATTTTAGTAGTCTCCCCTAATAGGAGCCATAGCCAATTTCAACAAACTCTCCCTAATGGGAGCCACACTCAAATTTAATAAACTCTCCCTAATAAAAGCACGATTCAATTTTTGCGCCCTCTCTTAATAAGAGCCATAATCAATTCCAGCAAACTCCCCCTAATGGTAGTATAGTCAATTTTAACAGCCTCCCCTTAACAAGAGTCATAGTCAATTCCAGCAAACTCTACCTAACAGAAGCCATAATTAATTTCAGTAGTCTCTCCCTAACAATAGTCATAGCTAGTTCCAAAAAACTCCCCCCAATAAGAACCACGGTTAACCTCCCCCTAATAGGAGCCATAGGGGTATCAACGAGGTCTTCCACTATTAAGAAGAAGTGGTCCACATAGGGTCACAACTGGCAAAACCCCTTCAGTCTAATCCATAAAAAATTAAGAAACTCCAAGAGCACTGTTAAGAGAAACTTCATGCAATAGAAAATAAGTTGCAGATGTAATAGGGCATGGATCTTCCATCCACCAAGTTTAGGGACCTTTATCACTTTTTCAAATTTTAGGTATTCGATAACTGTGAGGTACCTAAGTTCAAAAGATATGATAGTAGTGATTACCTCATCCGCCATTTGAAGGCCTTTTTTAGTGAGCTTAATGTCATGACAAGAAATGACAGAGCATTAATTTGTATCTTTTAAAAATATCTGAAGGGTGATGCTTTTGATTGGTGTACGTCGCTCGACTATCATCAAATCAAGACTTGGGAATAGATTCCCCAAGCCTTCATCGATCTATTTTCATAAACCTAAATATGGCACCCAGAAGAGTGGATTTGACAACTTTGAGATAGTAGAATGACGAGTTATCATCAACTTATATGGATGGTGGTGGGTCATGGCTGCTATAATAAAAATGCTAATTAATGATGATAAACAAATTTCTATGATCGTTCACTTAACAAACTCGAGTATCTTTGTATATTGATCTCATATCCAAATACCAACTTTACCACCTAGCTTATTCTAGATTTTACTTGTTCTCTGGTGTGAAAGGGCTAAATATAACGAAAGCCTATTGAGTGGGGGAGTAGGAACGAAAATGTACCTATTAAATGTCCATTATAAGTCAACAATCTCATAGTCATCATTCAAGGCACCACATTCACTCCCTAATAGGGATAACAGTAACATAAGGAAAATGTACAGTACCTCAATCAAAACCAATAGATAAGGATGATGTGGGGGCTCAGGCCCTCCAAATCCTTTGTTACAAAACTACTAAGAATGAGTACTATGTATTCCACTAATCTAGGGGTCGCACAACGAACTAATGCTTCACTTTAAAACCTCATGATCCAAGATCTAATCGATTAAAAGAGAATCTTGATCACAACCCCTACTACTGCTAAAAGCATTCTTCATAATCCCCTACCATAACATCAAGCTAGCCCGACTTCATCAAGCAACCCTACTTTCATCATGATAGAAGTCAAGTCTTGGCACTCACCCCATTCTTTGCACAGTCCATCAACATGGTTACCTCCAATGCAACTTCAATGCCCTTCACACCTTTAGTCCTATAAGAGACACAATTATCCAATGTTTGACCCACTACCACGGTTGTCCTTTAAGGAGGAGCACCTTCGCTTGTAGTAATGCCGCATGTCCTAACCTATTCAAGGCACCCCTCAAGTCAGTCAATCTTCCTACAAGGAATAAATTTATTTCCCCTTTCCAATCTGGTTGCAGTCGGTCCATTCATTGTCTTTTAATGGGGACCTACTTCAATCACAATGCCACATACCTTAGATAAATTGTTAATGCCTAAATATTATATATTTATCCCCTATATTGCATTCTTTTTCCCTTGCATCTGAGTATTTAAATGGCTTAATTAAGTATGTTTTCATCTTACAGAGAGATTTTGAAGTCTAAGTTGAATCCATGCCATAAGAGACGATTTTAAGCTCAAAAAGAGATAAAGCTCAAATGCAATAATGAATTAAAGAATTAGAGCATTAAAGATAAAGATTGGAAGACTCAAAGATTCAAAGAAACAAAGTAATTGAGTGAGGAATTGAAGATTGAATGCATAAAAGAAGAATTGAAGAAAATCAACACTTTTCGATTCCATCGATAGATCTTCGATCGTATCGACAGGCCATCTATAGGATTTAACGCGATCGAGCTTCATATTAAGAAAATCTAGAATTTGTAAATTTCTAACTGGATTATTTCTTCGATCCCATCAAAGACCCTTTAATCCCATCAATAAACTCATGAATTTTGAAAGTTTATCGCTGAATAGTTTTTTAATATTCTTTGATTCCATCGAATGCATCTATGATCATATCGATAGGTCCTCGATAGGTCTCGATCCTATCGAAGACTCCCATTAAAGGTATGCGAAAGTGCATAAGTTTTGGGAATTTCCAAGGTCAGTGAGAAAGTGGAAGCCTCGATCATATCTATTTTAAAAATTATTTTAGACGTTCTTGGGTGTCCTCCAGGATTTTAGAGAGAGAGAGAGAGAGAGAGAGAGAGAGAGAGAGAGAGAGTGTGTGTGTGCGCGCGCGCACGCATCATTCCGATTTCATGTAGCCACTAATTATCACACCTATACATATATATGTACCTCATGAGGAATACGATGAAAACTTAAACATAATGAATCAGTATAAATGGTGAAAGTAATTAAATTTCAGGGACGAAATTTTGTTTAAAATGGTAGATTGTAACACCTCAAAAATTTCAATACTCGAGTATTGAAAGTTCTCAAGTGTTACCATAAACTTTAATTTAGTATATATTTGTGTATGTCATCAATATAGCCTATCATAATCTTACATCTATTCTCTAATCTGAATTTGACCGTTGAAAATAATCTTCATCCATGGATCAAGCCATCCGACCATTGATTTTTAGGACAAGATAATCATATATCCAAGTATTCTCACTTGTTCATCATAATCAATTGTTCAATCAACTATCACCTCTAGGCAAAGATATCTGACTGTCCACTTTGAGTTTGGACCACCCGATCATAATAAACTAACTACATGATCTCTACATTTGCTCGTACACATATTGAATCGAGATGTTGATCGATTCATCATGTTCACCACCTATAAATATACTTAACCCACCATCAGAACTACAATATGATAAACTTACATTGTGAACAAGTCACTTAAATCTAACGGTATACATGTTCTACCTCTTGATTACTCTAAAAACCCACTTTGTGTTTATCCATTTACGAATTGACCGTACAGGCACATGCATACATAGTCAGAATACTAACCATCAAATTTTACTATTTTTAACATATCATCTGACCATTAATTATGTTAGTTGATATATATACCTTTCCTTAATTAATTTGGAGAATAAATCTTTATTTATAATGACTTAGATATAAGTTCTTTTGTAAGAATTTCTTAAAAACATGCCTATAACCATGTGGAACCATTAGATTTTTCAAAACTCTCAGATCAATAATAATTACACGAAAATGCCATGAACCTAGACTCTTGAATTCTATATCATAGGGCTTTCATAATCCGTTTGATGTGAAATTTTGTCTCATCTCTATATATCATAAATTAAATATACATGTCAAATTTCAACCCATAGATAATTGTAAATGTGACCCAATTAACAAATCAGCCCCTTAATAGGTGATTTTGGTGTCCATTGAGTGAGGAAAGCTCATGGGTAGTTATAGTAGGATATTTTCCTTGATATGAACGACTAGGATTGTCCATCATAAGGACTGAGTGTGAAATATGAGAAACCCACTTTGGTAAGCCTTTCCTTATGCGTGAAGTTAGCTCTTTTAGGCTTATTAACTCTTTCTACATCTGGACCTTTCAAATTTCTTCCTTTATACCGTTAATCACAACTTAGATTTGGACCACACTTTGGCCTTATGTAACTAAAATATTATACAAAATTTAGGCCCCGATCTATGTTCCTACACTGTCGAATGTTGACCGCATTAAAGTTAATTCCTTCCTTTTGGCATAGCAGGTGAAATTTCATATTTAGGTTTTTTTTCCACCATTGATCAACTACTAAATTTTTCTAACCATTTACCTATCCTAGCTACACATTTCCTTCAAAATTGGGCCCTGATCATTAAGCATGGACCGTTAATTGAGATCAAGTTCGTTTTGACACCTGTTAAGAGAATTTTTAAGATATGCTAATCCAAATTTTGGATCACCAAGAAAATCATGTACTCTGGCACTATTTGACGACACCGACACTATAAATGAATTGGATTTAAAGAAAGATCGCCAGAAAGGACAAATTGGAGAAACCCAATTCAAGTGAATACACCCCCTCTCACACACCCATTCTTTCATAAAAAAGGGGTATACGTCCCTTCTCCACTCACACACCATCTCCCAACATCTAATGAGGATAGTGAGAGAAAGAGAAAGAGAGAGTGAGAGAAGCATAAATGCCCATCATCATCTTCCTTTTTTACACGTGTGGTGTCTCCCTCTTGCTCAAGCGATGTCGTGATTCATGTAGAAGCTTTCCTACATCGAGATCTACCTAGGGTTTAGATATAAGGCTAAGGTGAGGGATTCCTTTAAGATTACGCTAATTTGAGTTGATATGATTTATTTTTTTATTTTTATTTTTTTTACATACTTTCATATTGCTGTGATTTTTCATGTAATTAATGATGGACCGTTATGAATTATTTATCCTTTGGAGAATTATAATTAAGGTATGATTTTAATTATCCGTTATTTTTATGAATTTATATAGGGTGATGGATACAAGCCTTGCCCTTTGCCAATTTTGAGAGCGATGTATGTTTCCACTCTATATTGAGTTGGCCTTTTACTCCTCTCCCCTTATTTTTGTTAAGTTAGCCTATTTATTACTCTTCTCTTTTATTGAGATAGCCTAATGCTACTCTTCTCCTTTATTAGGTTAGCCTTGTGCCACCTCCCTTTATGGTTTGGACATGTGTCTTAAAAATTCAAAACTCTCATGGTTTGACTTGTTTCTCTATTAATGCAAGTGATGTGTTATAGGTCTCAAATATAGTGGTTCATATATTTTATCGTGGACGTAATACACTCTGGGTAGTGACCCTTTTGGCCAACACGTAATCCCATGGGTTGGGTAGTTGTGCATAATCGATGTAAGTAAATCATCATGCGTGTTACATCACCTCCAAGATTGGATGTCGCAAGTAGTTGCTCCATGAACAAATCATGTCACATAAATCTTCCAATCGTGTGTTGTGTCACCTAGAGATGTTCACGTAAATCCATGGTAGTGTTAAACACACAGACGAATTTCCATAGTATGGGATGCGGGGCGAGCCGAATTTTCTATGAATTATTTTTCACATTATGATGATCGCTACATGTGATGGCTTGCATACACTTTGCTAGGCATGTATTCATATATATTAGTTGTGCATACTGATACCACTCGTAGTGGTGGAGTACGAAATGTATCGGAACCCTTACATTATTCTTATTCATCTCGTGAATTATTGTTAAACTTAAAGGATAACCATCATTATGAGTAGGGCATTGACCCTCTTCAACCATACAGACATTGCAGGTAAAGTGTAGATTGAAGATACAGATGATAATCGCTCTATGGAAGATTATTCTGAATAAAGAAGAAAGATAACATTACATTTAGCTTTATTTATTTTCCACTACAAAACTTTGAATAATGTAATAAACTAACATTTGAAAGGGTGATACTATGGAAGATTATTATGAATAAAGAAGAAGGATAGCATAACATTTAGTTTATTTATTTTCCACTACAAAACTTTGAATAATGTAATAAACTCCCATTTGAAAGGGTGATAGACAGTTAGTTAATTTTATACTTTGAATGAATAAGAAGTATAGTTGATTTTATTATTATGAATGGTTGCTTTCATGAATGTAAGTAAATGTGATCTAAATGAAAAAAAGTGCGATTTTGAAGCATCCAATTATTACTTTATTAACAGTCGGAATTCTCGGTTTGTCACCTTCATTAACGACTATTCCATAAAAGTATAGTTTTATTTTATAAAAAATAAATTCGATGTTTTCACCAACTTTAAGCAATGGAAGGTGATAGTGGAAAAATAGATAGAGCGAAAGGTGAAGGTATTAAGAACAGATAACAGTAGGGAATTCACTTATAGGGAATATAATGGGTATTGTAAAGATGAAGGTATTGTGAGGCACAACACAATGCACCACACACTAGAGCAAAACGATGTAGTTAAGCGGATGAATCAGACTCTCTTGGAGAGGGCCCGATACATGATCAATAATGCTGGGTTTGGCAAGAAATTATAAATTGAGGCCGTTAACACGGCTTGTTACTTAGTGAATCAGTCCCCTTTTACGGCCATTGAATGAAAAATTACAGAGGAAGTGTGGAGTAGTCATGTAACACCCTGATTCTCAAAACCCAAGGATAGTCACTCCTCATTGAGAACCTGAGTATTACGTTATAAAATGGACCATCAGACTTCTAATTAATAGTAAATTTCATAGCATAAAATAAAGCAATCACTACATAAGTCAGAGATATTAAGAGTAACAACAAGGAACCTTAATACTAGTAAATGAAAGCAACATGAAATCCCTCAGCAGGGGAATTGTTATTACAACTCAAACAAAACTTAAAGTCTAAGATATGAAAGCAAGTAAATCCTAAAATATTAGTTGAGCTCCAACGACTCAACTACATTTACATAGAGTTCTTCCTTGTCAAACTCCACTTCAGTCGTCCCTGGGATCTCGTCATAGGGGTCTCCACTTGTCATTAAACCTGCATCTATTTGGTGCAACCACACGATTGGATAAGTGAAAACTCAGTGAGAACTTCCCTCAAAGATTCAAGCATATCAAATCATTTCAATGTAGATTAAACCAGCATTTTCATTTCATAAGACAATAATATCATAATGAAGGTAAATTCATATGAATACATGCATGAATGTATGAATGTATGCTCAAGTCACAGATATGGGGATGAACATCCAGCTGTTAAAAGAAAAAATTGCCCGCGGTAGATTAACTACCTGGAAAAGGTCATGTCAAAAGAAAAGACCGCCCGTGGTATATTAACTACCTGGAAAAGGCCGTGTAAGTGAGTGCGCCCAAGGATGTCTGACCTCTTGGAAAAATATTCAGGATATGCCCGAGGAGGTCCTAAATTTTCGAAAAAGCCTCATGTAAAGAAGAGCACCCAAAGTGACACAAATGCACATGTGTTGTGAGTTTAACTGAAGTGATAGAACTTTCAGTAAATCGAACAGAGTGTAGCTTACATTGAACACTCAGAAAAACTCATATGTCATGCGTGAATGTCATGTACCATGGTATTCATTACTTTCTTTAGATTTAGCAAAATAGCTCTTTAAATCACATACATAATCAAATCATGTGGTTCTTGGTAAACTATTAAACATCATACATGATTTTAATGTGGATCCTTGTAATTACTTTTGAAATTGCGGTGAAGACCGCTTTAGTTGAAGTCGGAATATGCCAATATGTCCTAGAGGGGGGTGAATAGGACTTTTTATAAATTTTTATGATGTATTTGAAATCCTATTTCACTAATCCTTTTAAATATGCAATTATCAGGATTACTCAAATGTAACTCTACCGGCTTCCAAGCCTGGTAGAGGATCCAATAAAAAACTGCTTAAGAAGTAAACAATATGCAACCTAGTTCATGATGGATATGACTGTGTAGGTGTGTGTGAGGTCAGATATTCAGATACGGAAGTATTAAAGTAAATCACACAATCAAAATAACAATCACAAACACAGTCATTTTTATAATGGTTTGACGATAAGTTTACTCCACAACCGGTAACCACACTCAACTCTTGAGTTACCGGATTTCACTGAGGAGGTTTCACAGCGGTTCACCTCTAACCTAAGGTTTTAAATCAGGTTCACCTTCAATCTTTACAACCTACACTGAGGCTGACGGTTTATGCTCTCACGAGCAAGGGTCAACATAACGCTCCCACTTTTAGGTACATTGGCCAAGGATCTTCCATAAGACCCTACTGGAGGTTTCTACAAGGTTGACCTCAAACCCGAGGTTTCACAGCGGTTAACCTCAAACCTAAGGTTTTACTGGTTCACCTTCAACCAGATGTTTATGCTCTCCACAGAGCGAGGGTCCACACAACGCACCCACCACGTACACTCCCACCGGAGGCCTCCTTAAGGACTTCAAAGAGTGAGAACCACTTAAGACCCAATCCTACAAAGGAATGATCACAAGTGTCCTCTTAGACTCTAGATACTTACAAATAAGTTGATGAGTCCCGATAAGCACAATGCCGAAGATCTCCTCCTCCTTGGTGACGAAGAGTCTTCTGTTCCCTTGATCTGCAACACAAAATGATGTACCAATACTAGGCTTCGGGTTGGGTCAAGGTGAAGATGGAATCCTACTCTCTAAAGATTTTCCTATAAGGAACATAGAGTAGGTCCACTCTTATGCATTTAAGGCATCCCAGCTTAATGATTTACAATTAAGTTAGTAGCTGGAGGATCCTTGAATGCGGAAGTTCATTCCCCAATCCACTCTTTTTAATATCAATGATGAGGGTGGATTGGAGGATGAACTCCCATGAGAGAAATGGCTTTAGATATAAGATATGAGTTGAAACACACAAAATCACTCTCTTCTTTCTCTCACAGCAACAAAAGACAAGTCCTCTATATATAGGCAAAAAGTTCCAACGGATATAAAATGGTCACATTTATGACAGAGTTCGATATCATCGAGCAGGTTCGATATCATCGAGCATATACTCTCAATAGCATCGATGGTCTGCTCGATGACTCGAACTCAATGTCATACGCTTTTGAAACTTTTACCAATTGGTCGATGAATCGAAACTATTGTCGATGTCATCGGATTTCGAACTCCGATTCCATCGATGACAAGTTTGATCCATCGACACTTGAAAAATGAGAGAGACTTGACTTTGAAAAATTTCAGGATTTCATGAATGATCGGGGAACCATCGAGATCATCGGAATTTGAATGTCGATGATATCGAGATCAAAGTCGAGGCATCGATAAATCCAGCGGATTTTTCTTTAAGCTTGCTGGACAGTTTATGACCTTATTCGATGTAATCGACCTGGTGCCGATATCATCGATATTTGAATATCAATTCTATCGAAGGGCCCCCGATCATAGTTAAAAACAACCTGAAATATCTGTTGTAAGATATGCGCACCCACGATCGATATCATCAATAGACTTCCGATATTATTGATAGAACATCGATATATCGAAAGATTTTGAGATTTTTATTAAAAAACAGGGGCGCCGAAAATCTGTCTGTCGATCTTATTGAGCCACTTTCGATGTGCTCGAGTTTTAAGTATCGTTGATATCGATAGGTGTATCGATTCATCGATAATTCATCTAGATATGTTGTGAAGTTGCTAGACATATTTGGTCCTCTCTTCGATGGTATCGATGAAGCATCGAGGACTCAACAGCGCAGGTCGATCATATCGATGGTGTTTCGATAAAATCGACAAAGGCAAGAAAAACTTAGAGATTTTTCTATTTTGAAAAAAGTTTTCTCACCTTAAAACCCTATGATTTCTAACTTGCTTTTAAGGGTTTTCTTCACCTGGTGTTTAGGGTCATGGGATGTGAGGCTTTAGATTTACCTGTGGTGAGCTTGCACACATCCAGTTGATGCAGACGCTTGAATCGATCTCCCTATCAGGCTCTGTAGAC
The DNA here is from genome assembly GCA_021015155.1 of Magnolia officinalis. Classification (NCBI taxonomy): domain Eukaryota; kingdom Viridiplantae; phylum Streptophyta; class Magnoliopsida; order Magnoliales; family Magnoliaceae; genus Magnolia; species Magnolia officinalis. The sequence goes on from JAJHSJ010000011.1 coordinate 54,593,029, forward strand.
AATCTGACTCAACACTCACGTAACTTGACAAATCAGGGCACTTTCAATCTCCCCCTTTGTCAATTACGTGACGAAATCCTAAAACACCCTAGAACACACCCTAAATTGTGTGTAAATGCTTTTACCCAATTTTACAATTTTCTAAACCCATGTACACCACCAGTAGCTGCTCCCCCTGACTTGTAAACTCCAACTCCCCCTTGCTTGTTGCAGCTGCTCCCCCTAACACCTGCAACCACATCTAAGCAGATATACAATTTCCATTCGGGGTTTTTGTAAATGTTCTCCCCCTTTTTGTCAGTCATTGACAAAGATAGATAAAGTGATATTGACTGAAGAGTGAATTACTTGGGAGAACTGATCAGGCGGAGGCAGATCAATTGATGTATAATAATTAACTCAGTTTAAGCAGACATCAATTTCAGAACCTATGGATGCATATTAGATAAAATAGAGTAGTTATATAACAGTTAAAATATTCATTACAGACATCATATGCATACCATATCAGAAATTTAATAAACCAGGGGAACTTAAAGCTTAATTATGGTATTGAAAATATGAATTCTATTCAGCCATATCCAAGATGAAACCAAAATATCCAACTATCCAAAATCAACTGCCCATGATTGGCAGCAAATTCACAGTTATCCCCTCCAAAAAAAAACAAAGCCCACGCATAGGTACCAAATATATATATATATATATATAGTGATATAGACCTTTGCACAATCAGCTTCTACCGCCTCCGAGAATCACCACGTGTGAGTAAGTCAACCACCTGCTGATTTATTTGCTGGAGAGTATCGACTTTTTCTTCAATCACGGTGAGACGTCTCTCACAATTGTGAAGTCGCTCCTCCATGCTCTCCATACCGTTCAGTAGGTGACGTTCAGTAGGTGATGAGTTTAGTGATTTGTGATAGACTTGGACTTAGCAGTGGCATTTGGTTGGATCCCCATGGATATGACGGATGAGCATATGAGGCAGCTGACTGCAAGGGAGCACTATTTTCGGGAAGAACCGAAGGAAGACACAACCGTTGAGCTACCTGAGCCGAATCACTATCAAACCATCTCTCTGGATAGACTGTATCAGATGTGGCAGGAATACCAATATGATGGGTTAATTTACAGATGAGTATAGGAAAAGCTAGTGTATCCTGATGGTTGCCTTGAATGACACGAATTAGCTGCTTAAGAAGAAGTGTTCGGAGGCACACCTGAACTTCTTGATACACATCATACAACACATTTAACACAAAAGGGAGACAGATGATTACCATTCACATCACAAGGATAGACACTGGACCCAAAAATGTCATGAAGGATTTTGAAAGTGGGTCCAAGATGATTAATATGAAGGGAATTATCATCGTTCTGAGAAATAGTAGTTCCCTGACATTGTGCACGAGTTATCTCGCCCCAAACACCAAGACCATTTAGATTCCGACTGGTAACAGGAATGCGAGTGATTTGGAGATCTAAAAGGTGACTCAAGGTGATGGGAATGATGTGCTTGGAGTATTGCAATAATTCTACTTGAACACAGGGTGGATCGTCACAAATAACATGACTTTTACTGAGGAAGTCATGGACCACTCCAATTTGATAAGTACCACCAAGATTCAGAATATTTTGCCATCCAATTACTTCTAGAAGGAGGTCCACACCAAAAGACTCAATGACACTGTTAAGAACTAAACGTTCAACAACGGTAGCTGGATGTCTCCCCAATGGAATGAGTTGATGCATACTGGGGTATTTCATTTTTCCTTTTGAAGATTGAGAAAGAGACTTACCTTTCTCTTTATTCATGTTACTTTTGAAGCTTCTGGGTCCCGCTGATGGTCTTCTGGTAGAGGATTCGAGCAAAAGGCAAAACAGAAAATTTTTCAGAAGAATAAGATTTTTTTTTTTTCGCTTGATCGCCTTTTATTGGGCGGCAGTCTTCGATTTTATCGAACTTACTTTCGATTATATCGATGATCCACATCCAATGTTATCGACAATTGCTTCGATAGTAGTCCTGATCATGTGGCTTTCCACACTCTAAAGAGATGTCGATGATATAGACCCATGATCGATTAATCGGAAATGACATATTGATAGGCATATTGAAGATTTTCTCTCAGCATACAGACGACCCTTCAAGTATACCTTTAGTATTTCTGTGAATCAATAGCATACTTAGCAGAATTATGTACAATTACTGTACACATAAAAAATTATAAACATTTAAATGTTTATATACAAAAGATTGAGGTGAGGAACCTCAGATATAACATTTAACACTCAGCAAAATTGCATCATTTTAGTAAAAATCCAGATCTAGATGCATGATCTGAACTTGTCTTTCTATGCTCAGGATTATAGGCATCAGTTCTTTCTATGCCTTTGATAGTATAGCATTGGTTACTTGAGCGATGACCCTTCATTACTGATTTTCCTGATTGATCTAGGATCTCGCACACTTGTTTGTTAAATTTAACCATATGTCCATTATCACAGATTTGAGATATGCTTAGGAGATTATGTGTCAGACCTTTTATGTAGAAAACATTTTCATTTTCCAGCAATTGAATTCCTTTTATGATTCCCTGTCCAATTACTTTAGCAGTGGTTCCATCTCCGTAGGTGACTATCCCATTATGAAGATTATTATATTTTAAAAGAAGGGACTTGTCACCTGTTACATGTCTTGAGCACCACTGTCAAGGTACCACTTTGTGTCATTGCCTGTTAAGTGATTTGAGTGAGTAGCAAGACAATACTTCTTTTCTTTAATTACCCATTTTGTGACAGGGTTCTTAATTTTCTTATCTGATTCAACTACTTGATTAGTCTTTATGTTGCTACTGGAGGCATTAGATTCATCAGGTCTTTGTGTTCCATACCTAGTTTTAGCTCTGACTTTCCACATCCTAAGCCATTCTTGTTATTTTCAGATTTTCCCATACCTAAAAGTTTTTCTAACTTCTCACCACTCTGGGAAAACATACATTTTTGCTTGGCAATTTTTCTGGATTCTTCTAGGTTAAACTGGAGTGTGTGATTTTCATTTTGAATGAGCGTATTTTCATCTTTTAATTGCTCAACCGGTTTGTTTAGTTTTTCAGTCTCAGATTTAAGGAAGGTGTTAATTCTTTTGAGTCTATCATTATCTGAGAGATGTTGCTATAGATCATTGATCAGATGTGTATTGGTTTCTACAGTTGTGTCCAAATCTTTTTGCAGCAATTGTTTCTTGTTCTCGGATATTCCAAGTTTTTTAAGAAGGTTGATGTTATGTATATAAAGTTGATTATAAGCATCTTGCAGTTTATCCTTTTCAAATCCTTTTTCTTCTTCTCCAGTTTCCTCATTATCAGATGGAAACGATTCGTGGCTTGCTGTTCTCTCTCGTTTTCAAATCCTATGGGAATGATTGAAGTAGTGGAAACCATGAGTATTTTCAATGATTTCTGATCTCCATTACTTTCTGAGTCACTGGATTCTGAATTTGACTCCTCAATATCATCCCATGTGGCAGCCATTACCTTGCCCTTATTTTTCTGTTTGGGCATTCGGTTGATAGGTGTCCATACTCCTGACAGACATAGCATTGTGGTTCTTTGGTTGTTTTACCAAGTTTGCCTGCAGAAGTTTTGTTGTTCACCTTTCTTCCTATGGACGGCCGATCACGATTCTTTTGAAAGAATCTTCTGAATCTTTGGGCCAACAATGCCACTTCTTCATCTTCATCTTCCTTTTCACTTCCACTATCCTCATGAATTATTTTCTTTGAGGCTTTTAGGATAGTGTTTTTGGATTTTTGGGATTGTTTGAAGTGTAGTTCAAAAGTTTGTAGGGAACCTACCAGTTCTTCTACTTTCATTTCATCTATGTTCCTACACTCCTCAATTGTTGTTACCATGGGATTAAATCGTTCTAGTAGAGATCTTAGGATTTTCCTACAAATTTTTGGTACCAGAACTTTCTCTCCCAATCCACCCATGGAGTTGCAAATAATGTTTAACTTGGTGAAAAACTCCATAAACGTCCCATGCTCTTCCATTCTGAGACCTTCAAACTATGAGGTCAGAAGTTGTAGTTTGGACCTCTTCACAGTGCTTGCGCCTTCATGGGTTGTTTCCAATAGATCCCATGCTTCCTTGGATGTCCCACACATACTTATCTGATTGAATATATCCTGGTACACGGCATAGTAGATAACATTCATAGCCTTGGCTTTAGATGTTTGTCTTTCTTTGTCGAATGTTGTCCACTTTTCTTTGGATTAGGGTTTTGTGATGGTTGTGCCACTATCAAGTACAATTTGTTCAGTAGGTGGCACATATCCACTTCCAACTATATCCCAAACATCATGGTCCAAAGATCTCAGAAAGTAATGCATTTTAGCCTTCCAGTATACATAGTTTGAGCCATCAAATACTAGAGGTCTAGTGATTGATGAGCCCTCTCCTTTGGCCATATTCCCAACTTCAGTCAAGATCACTCTCTAAGTGGTGAAGCCCTTTAAGAGAGACCCGCTCTGATACCAATTGAAATTGCGGTGAAGACCACTTTAGTTGAAGTCGGAATATGCCAATATGTCCTAGAGGGGGGTGAATAGGACTTTTTATAAATTTATATGATGTATTTGAAATCCTATTTCACTAATCCTTTTAAATATGCAATTATCAGGATTACTCAAATGTAACTCTACTGGCTTCCAAGCCTGGTAGAGGATCTAATCACAAACTGCTTAAGAAGTAAACAATATGCAACCTAGTTCATGATGGATATGACTGTGTAGGTGTGTGTGAGGTGTGATCAGATATTCAGATATGGAAGTATTAAAGCAAATCACACAATCAAAATAACAATCACAAACACAGTCATTTTTATAGTGGTTCGACGATAAGTCTACTCCACTCCCGGTAACCGCACTCAACCCTTGAGTTACCGGATTTCACTAAGGAGGTTTCATAGCGGTTTACCTCTAACCTAATATTTTAAATCAGGTTCACCTTCAACCTTTACAACCTACACTGAGGCTGATTGTTTATGCTCTCACGAGCAAGGGTCAACACAACGCACCCACTTTTAGGCACACTGGCCAAGGATCTTCCATAAGACCCTACTGGAGGTTTCTACACGGTTGACTTCAAACCCGAGGTTTTACATCGGTTGACCTTAAACCTAAGGTTTTACTGGTTCACCTTCAATCAGATGTTTATGATCTCTACAGAGCAAGGGTCCACACAACGCACCCACCACGTACACTCCCACCGGAGGCCTCCTTGAAGACTTCAAAGGGTGAGAACCACTTAAGACCCAGTCCTACAAAGGAATGATCACAAGTGTCCTCTTGGACTCTAGATACTTACAAAGTTGATGAGTCCCAATAAGCACAATGTCGAAGATCTCCTCCTCCTTGGTGACGAAGAGTCTTCTGCTCCCTTGATCCGCAACACAAAATGATGTACCAATACTAGGCTTCGGGTTGGGTCAAGATGATGATGGAATCCTACTCTATAAAGATTTTCCTATAAGGAAGATAGAGTAGGTCCACTCTTATGCATTCAAGGCATCCCAGCTTAATGATTTACAATTAAGTTAGTAGCTGGAGGATCCTTGAATGCGAAAGTTCATTCCCCAATCCACTCTTTTTGAATATCAATGATGAGGGTGGATTGGAGGATGAACTCCCATGAGAGAAAAGGGCTTTAGATATAAGATATGAGTTGAAACACACAAAAGCACTCTCTTCTTTCTCTCACAGCAACAAAAGACAAGTCCTCTATATATAGGCAAAAAGTTCCAACGGATATAAAACGGTCACATTTATGACAGAGTTCGATATCATAGAGCAGGTTCAATATCATTGAGCGTACACTCTCGATAGCATCGATGGTCTGCTCGATGACTCGAACTCAATGTCATATGCTTTTGAAACTTTTGTCAATTGGTCGATGAATTGAAACTATTGTCGATGTCATCGGATTTCGAACACTGATTCCATCGATGACAGGTTCGATCCATCGACACTTGAAAAATGAGAGAGACTTGACTTTGAAATATTTCAGGATTTCATGAATGATCGGGGAACCATCGAGATCATCGGAATTTGAATGTCGATGATATCGAGATCAGAGTCGAGGCATCGATAAATCCAGTGGATTTTTCTTTAAGCTTGCTGGACAGTTTATGACCTTGTTCGATGCAATCGACCTGGTACCGATATCATCGATATTTGAATATCGATTCTATCGAAGGGCCCCTGATCATAGTTAAAAACAACTTGAAATATCTGCTGTAGATATGCGCGCCCACGATCGATATCATCGATGGACTTCCGATATTATCGATATTTGATTTCAGATCAAATCACAAGAGCGTCGATATATCGAAAGATTTTGAAATTTTCATTAAAAAAGAGGGGCGCCGAAAATCTACTTGTCGATATTATTAAGCCACTTTCGATATGCTCGAGTTTTGAGTATCGATGATATCGATAGGTGTATCGATACATCGATAATTCGTCCAGATATGTTGTGAAGTTGCTAGAGATATTTGGTCCTCTCTTCGATTGTATCGATGAAGCATCGAGGACTCGACAACGCAGGTCGATCATATCGAGTGTGTTTCGATAAAATCGACAAGACAAGAAAAACTTAGAGATTTTTCTATTTCGAAAAAAGTTTTCTCACCTTAAAACCCTATGATTTCTAACTTGTTTTTAAGAAGTTTTCTTCACCTGGTGTTTAGGGTCATGGGATGTGAGGCTTTAGATTTACCTGTGGCGAGCTTACACACATCCGGTTGAGGCAGACGCTTGAATTGATCTTCCTATCACGCTCTGTAGACAATCTGACTCAATACTCACGTAACTTGACAAACCAGGGCACTTTCAACTTTAAGCTCAAATGGAGGCCCACAAATGTGGCATATCCATCTCAAGTACAGTTAAACAATTTGGAATATTTAAAAGTTCACTCAACATTTCTTACAACAGAAGACATTTAACATGTATTCCACATTATATGGTTTATAAGACAAAATAAAATGTAATTGAAGGCTACTGTCATAACCACTAGAAATATACCTATATTTAAGCAATCGCATATGTGCCATAGAGGGTACAAGATTAAATTCTATACACATGGATGATCTATATAGGATAGGAATTAAAGCATGTACTCATATACATCAATACTAAATAGGAATGACAGGTACAAATTCATATTCTCCACATTTTAAAATTTTTTAGACATTAAATTTAAACTAAGATAGAAACTAGTGGCTGTAAGAGTCAATAAGGGTAATTCTTCACTATATGATTTATAACTAGATTAATATGAAAATCTCTATTTAATGTCATGATTAGTAGAAGCATATTCAACCAATTGTAAATGAAAATCTTAGGACAAAATTCTATAACCATGGTTAATAGATATGGAGTTAGAGTAATAGAGATTTAGAGTTACTTCATGACTATCAACCCAAACTAAGAACAAGAAGGATGAAATCAACATTCATGATTCTACCTTAGAGGATTAAGCTAACATGGAAATGAATGAATGAAAGAAGCTATGGGGGGTATTCCTCACCTTGGTGGATATTCTCCTTGATTTGGACGTCCCAATAAGGTGAGTTTATGATTCTTAACTTGAAATTTGTTGAGGGAAAAGATGTTTCTCAAGGTGAGCAGCTGTAGACGATACCAGCCGTTCATAAGATCATCAGAGCGTAATCCTGGTGGAATCTTCAGAGGCTTCTTCAGACTACACTTAGCAATTTAGGTCTGGTTTAGTCAGATTTTACTGAGTCAACTCGCTAGTGAGTCAGTATAAGTTGGGTTTATAAAAGCAGTTTCAATGTAATACCTGCTGCTTAAGGGACCAACTCCATCTGATAGTGTTGGGTAGACCAGGGCAAGTTACACACCAGATCTGAGCTAAGTCAGGGCTCTACTCTTCAACTCAGAGATTTGCCGAGTCGACACGCTGACGACTCGCCAGCAGCTCAGCTACAGAACTTGGCTGGGGTAGTGATCTGCCACAAGGGTCTGCTCGGTTTCATCAGATCGAGTTAGTGGTTAATGGGTTGATTTGAGAAGGATATATATTGAATCTCTATTGAAATCAAAGGTACGATAATGGTGGACTTACTGATTGGCAGAGACGAGATGAAGCCGGAGCAGGATGAGCTGAGCCAGCGGTTTTCGTGACCTGCCAAGCTCGTCCAACTATCCCTGAGTCAACGGGCCATGACAGCGAATTTGGAGCAGGTGGTCTAATTCTCCCTGACTTCCTTTCAACTTCTTCATCAATCAGTGAGTTGAGTCAGCGAGTTTACTGGCTTATTAACTCATTGAGTCAACCCGATCGGATGATCGGACCGGGCTGGCACACGGCGGAGGTCCGGAGTAAGAGGACCTTTACTCCTTTCTCTGTTTACCTCAACAAGGCTACCACTCCATTAAAACCACCAAGCAGAGGGCCCGACTCGCTCTCTACTAGAAGCTTGGTTGAGACTCGGCTGAGTTACACAAAATGTAGCGCCTCTCCCTCACTTACGAACTCTCTCTTTCTTTCCCTAACTTGCCTTGAAATTCACCCTAAAAACTGGCTATTTATAGCCTTTTTCACATCTGGATGGTTCTCCAGCTAATCACGAAGATTAGCACGAAGATAATATGAATGAACCTAGAATGGCTTGCCGTCAGGGTCCCTTCAAGCATTAGATCTCGCGCACGGGTTTCTAATATAAGTTCTGATAGGCGTCAGAGAGGGTGGGCCACAAAATAGACGGCTTGGATCAGGGAGGATATCACTATTTCAGAAAGTGGGTCCCAAAGTCGGTTTGGGGAAGATGATTGGCTGATAATGGCATCTTCGAATGGGACGGTTGATTCCTCGATCCGGGACGCTCAGATGGTCCAGATGGTGCTCATCAGGCATGTGGGTCCCACCCAACGACGACGGACTGCCATAGGTTAAACAAGATAAGCCGCACAAAGGCGATTTACGCCGAACCACTATCTCACCAATTTCTCAAGATTTTCACATTTAGCTACAAGATTTCTAGCAACCCTAGAGCATACCTCTGGGATTTGCTCGAGAGAGACTTCTAGATGCTAACCACCGGTTGGGATGGATTGTTTCCATAAATGGGACGATTGCTTCCGCCTCTAATTGTCATCGTGGCATTACCGAAAATGGAATGGTGACTGGGCTGCACACGGTGTATATAGTGGTGATTTTGAGATTATTTGGCTGACCGGATTGCCAACAAGACATGCGATCGAGGTCTCCTCATCCTAGACGTTGCGTCGAGTCACACTGCAGCTCCACAGTTCGAGCGTTCCAACTATCCTCTTGGTACTACGTTCGATCAAGGTTATGGTTGGTGGAACCAAAGATCATGATGGATGGTTCAGATCATCTAGGATGATCAAGATGGTGGCCCACCAGCTAGCGCAATGACCATCGTCCGTTTGAAACGGATCCAGGCGGGAAAATCGCCCTTTTCTTTTGTTTTATCGGGTCAGCGCCCTTTGACCCAGGCTGGTAGTCCGATACCCTACGGATGCACGCATTAAACTTACACTTGCAACCCTTGTGTGGGGCCCACTTGGGAAGTAAAATGAAATCCACTCCAACCATTTGTCTTGAATAGAGTTTTTGGAGCATCCCATCAAAGATGAGGTTGATCCAACGTTCAGGTGGGCCATACTTCCAAATGTTTAGCTCTAATTGTAGATTTCTACTAGTCTGATGGTCGGATCATTCTGAAATTGAACATCAACGGTAAAAAGAGTTTGTAATCTAATTTTGAGAAAAGTCTAGACATTATTCCTATACTTAAATGATCTTATGCTTCAATGGAGCAACGATCGTGAACTTGGGTGGTTGAATGGTTTCAAAACATATTGTCAATGGTTCAGGAAATCCCTCCAGGTATATAGACAAGCCTGATGGATGATGGATATGATGATGTGGCGATCCATCTTGAGTGTTAACGGGTGGATGGTTTAATCCACAGGTGAAGGCTAATCCCATTAGTCCGATGTGAACGTATAATGGTACAGTGTAAACCTGATGAACGGCGGGTTCGATGATCCGGGGTTTGATATTAACGATGGATGGTTCATTCCACCTATTGAGGATATCAAGATCCTAAAATGAATCTTCTGGATGATGCAATGGTCCTATTTGGAACTCAGTGGATGGATGGTTCAACCTATGGTTGACGATTGTACTTGATGGTTAGATTGTTGTACGGTTGAGTTTATAGGCTGCTCTCGAAGTGTTTAAGTGCGATATCACATGCCTCAACGGCCAGATTTGGAACGTGGGTCAACTAGTTAGTGTCAATATAATCCTACATTAAGACGTAGGGGTCATACCATCTTGTGGATTGTGAGTAATCTGGCGTAGTGTAAGTCATCGGTTATGTGCGTTTTATCATACGTTCATGCTGGATTTGATTTAAATGGTAACACTCGAGTACTGAAAAGTAGGGGGTGTTACAATCTTACGCCCCTTAAAGAGAATCTCATCCTCGAGATTCGATAACGCGTATCCCAATAATACCATTATAAGTCACTAAATCGTCCTAGTGGTGTACCATATTCATAATATGTCTAAAAGTGCCATCACAACTTGGCCTTAACAGGTTAATCTAATTTCACCAATTCTTTTATACTCTCGTTCTGACAAATCGACCAACATATCTGTGTAACCCTAAGAACTGAAAGTCGTTTTAGTATCTACTAAGGCTAAGAATTTAGTTTAATGCCTAGCTAATTGATTGCTTGCCTCCAAGTGCAGAGGTTCGTAAGTAGTATCCCGTGAATACGGGGTCGATCCCACAGGGAGATGAATTGTGAGAAGAAAAAAATCAAACGCAAAATAAACTAAGTAATAAAAATTAATCTGATGATTTGATTTTGGGATTTTTGAATGGATGTAATTCAATTGAATAAAATAATACCCAAGCTTCAAAGTTCCACACATACGTTAATGTTCCAAAATCATGATGACTTGGATAACACAACTAGGATCTGATCACTATGGTCAGCCTAATCGGAAAATAAAACAGTTTAAATATTTTAATAAATGATATAAAAAATTAGAAAATCATGGATTTGCACCATTGACATATATTCTCAAGCGTCAGTGATTTTAAGTATTCAATATCTATATGATAATGAATACAAAGAAATATAACAGGTTGAGAACCTCTCCTATCTAGGAAATCTGATTGATCTAGGGGTAAGCCTATCCATCAATGTGAATCTCATATGATGGAAACATATGGATCTCACAAGAGGATAAAAAACAAAACCTAAATAATAGATAACATGTATACACCATTTTTCTCATCATTAAAACAATCAATCATCATAATCTTAAAGAAACATTAAACCCATGTGCTTCCCTTCTAGCTTGGGATAGAAGGAACTTAGAAAAACATAATTAAATTACAGAAATAAAAAAGCAACAAGAAATAAAGAAAGAAAAATGCAAATAGAAAAATCTAAACAAAACAACTTATAAAGCTTTAATAAAACTAAAAACTCTTTAAAAACCCTAAACCTTGCTCTTGAATGCCTTGAATAATAATTTAGAATGCCCTAGGAAGCCCTATTTATAAGTAGGGACCTCCAATTTTCGTACAAATTTGAAAAACCCTAGAAATCGCATCAAATATACATATTTTCCCAAAATAGACTTCTCGCTGCATAGTTCGTTTAAAACAGACTTCCTGCTAAGCAGTTTCCCAAATAAACTTTACAGCTTCATAATACACTTTTTCAGGACGATTTCAGGATTCTTCACTTCAAATCTTCGATTCTCTTCATTCTTCACTTGGTTTTCTTAGATCTTTGGCATGTGAATTCTTCAATCTTGGTCTCCTAAGATCAATCCCTTGCTTTGGTAATTCTTGAGCATCAAAATCATGCTTTTAACACCATTTTTCAATCCAAACACTTAAATTCACCTTGCAACACATACATGAGTAAAATAGAATATTAAGCGGATTCATGTTCATAAAACCAAGATATAAATGGGGAAAATTATGCAATATTTGAGTCTCAACACTAATTTATTATTTCCCAAAGTATCTATACTCACCAGTTTAGTTAGGTGACATGTAACAACATTATACCTGTCCACTCATTTTCTCTTACTTTTAATGATAGTTTCTCGCTATCTAAAGTATAGTACAATTTTCTGTTTTCATGTTCGAATCTAACACAAGCGGATGGTCATAGTGGGTTTGAGCCTGATACATCGATCCTCTGCTTACGCAGAACAGTGGAATCGCCAGTATCGTCTTCCAATCCTGGTAAATCTTGATCTTCTGCTTGATCAAGGCATTAAGATCATTGAGGTTTGCTAGGATTAAAATTTGGATCAAATCGCATATATTTTGCTTAAATGTGATTTCATTAGTTCGTGGTCCCGATTATTTTAGACACTTGGGAATATCATGAAATTTTCTATTTTCATAGTGCGAGTGCTTGGACTTTAGCTGAAGCAGTCCCAAATAACCAATACATTTTCACTACGCACTTTGATCACCTAATGTGCTACCTGAAATTTCGAGATTCGAGTTTCTACATGGAAATTAGAGTTCAAAATTTTGTTAATTTCACATAGGTTTTCAAATCTAGTCTTAGTATGCTCAGTCTAGGGTTAAAGGTTTACCCGAAGCTCTATAATTTATCCTCTAGTTAATTCTAGGTGTTGGAATTTGTAAGAAATATTGTCTCTAACTAAAGAGACGCATTGGGAGAGTCCAGGTTGTGAGTAGAAGTACAATTCCTTAAGTTTAGAGAGTATTTATGTTAGATGAAATGTACAATATGGTGGTATAGAATTTTCATACAATGCCTAAGTTTGTTTCATTTGATGAGTGTTGCAAAGATGTAATTTCTATCTTAAAAAAAAAGGTTCAAATCCTAGATTTCTAAAAGTGTTCCCTAGGCATCAAGTTCAAGGAATGTTTTTTTTTTTTTTTTTGTCAAACCTTAAATATATCATAGTTGGATTTTGTTTTCCCTTGGTGCCTAGGTAGTTTCCAAATTCAGGTAACTATTCTATAGTAATTTACATGGAGTTCAAAGTTCTTGTCCAAATTTTCAAATGACTCATCCCAAAATTTTAAAGGTGAACAAGGTTTCAACTTTCCATAGAATTTATCATAAATCCGAATGGCATTTCTAGTGAAGCAGTGATAGATGATGAGATGGACTCCTTGTACAAGAATGAGACACGAGATCTAGTGAAGCTTCCCAGTGGTCATTAAGTGATCAGTTGTAAGTGGATCTTCAAGAAGAAACATGATAGGTACAAGGGAAGGTTGGTAGCGAAAGGATATGCTCAGAGACAAGGTGTCGACTTCACCGAGATATTTGTACCAGTTGTAAAGTATTTATCATATTCGTGTTGGTACTGGTTGCCCAATACGATCTCGAGCTGGAGTAGATGAACTTGAAGACTGCCTTCCTACATGGGAAATTAAAATAACAGATCTATATGAAGCAACCAGAAGGGTATGAAATAAAAGGGACAAAGAACAAGGTTTGTAGGTTGAATAGGTCATTGTATGGCTTGAAATAGTCATTTAGGCAGTGGTATAAAAATTTTGATACTTTTATGGTGAATTGGAGGTTTACCAAGAGTGAATATGATCATTTTGTCTATTACAAGACACTAAGTGATGAATAATTTATTATCCTAGTTTTGTACGTCGATGACATACTTATCCCTAGTCACAACATGTCTAAGATCAACTTACTGAAAAATCAATTATCAAGGACATTCCAGATGAAAGATTTGAGGGCTGCAAAGAGTGCTCTCAACATTAACATACACAGAGATAAGAAGAGCAGGTTATGGTTATCTTAGGCGAAATACCTTGAGAAGGTAGTGATAAAGTATGTGATAGGCAAGGCAAAGCCGGTCAACGTTCCCCACACGGTTCATTTTAAAATTTCTTTTGAACAGTATCCTAAAATAGATAAAGAAAAGTAGGACATGTCTCGTGTGCCTTATTCGAGTGCAGTAGGTAGCTTGATGTATGCCATGGTTTATACTAGATCGAAATTTCACATGCGGTGGGTGTTATTAGCAGATACACATATAACTCTAGCAAGCAACACTGAGAGACAGTGAAATGGTTACTTCGATACATTCAAGGTACACAAGACTACATCTTGACATTCGAGAAATCATGGGCCGAGTGAGTAGGCTATATGGATTTTGACTACGCCAGCAGTGTGGACAATAGAAGGTTGACTTTCGGTTACTCGTTTGTACCAACAGATGGAGCAGTCAGTTGGATGTTGAAACTTAAGTCTATGGTAGCTCTTTCTATAATCGAAGTTGAGTATATAGCAGTGACAGAAGTGTTCAAGGAAGGTGTTTGGTTGAGAGGGATGATAAATCAGTTGGGGCTTCAACAGGAGGTCATGCCGGTTAATTGTGATAGTGAAAGCGTAATCAACTTGGCTAAAAATTATGTTTATCACTCACGTATTAAAATATTGATATGTGTCATCATTTTATCCTATAGGTACTTGAGGAAGAATGCGCGACTCTAGAGAAAATTTACTCGAGGGTGAATCTAACTGACCTGCTCACTAAGGTGGTTCCCATTGATAAGTTTAAGTTCTGTGCAACTTCTCTGGGTTTGGTGAAGAGGTAAAAGGAAGACGGAGTGTGCATGAAAAGTGATGATGAAGTTATAATGAAAGGAGGATTTAGAGAAGAGAAAAAGAGATATGAAGAATGAAGATTGAAGACATGGTAGAGATTATTGTTGATGTTTCAAAATTTTCAGCAACAAGGTATGTCGATGCTATTTACAGATCATTCAATGCATCAACAGTTGTTCGATGCCATCGAGAAAATCTAAAAATCCTATGTTGTTTGCTGGACACTTTGTGGTGTCCTACTCGATGCCATCAAAGGGGTTCAATGTCATAGATAGGTCGTCAATGTCATCGAAATCCTATCAAAGATGCCATCGGAAAAATTCAAAAAATCCATATTTTGTTGTTGGAACGTTTTGGTTTTTTCTCGATGCCATCAAATGGGTTCGATGCTATCGACAGTTTATCGATGTCATTGAGCGACGTGCAAAATTACATAAGTGCAAGATTTATTTCCAATTTCAATTGTGATTCTCATAGAGGCTATATATATGAGTGTAATGGGGATTTGGGACTATTGAGGGGTCTTTCTAATTCATTTCTAGGGTTTTAAGGGTATAACTTGGCTTGTAAGGGAGATTCAAAGCTTGTTTAAATCAGGTAATCTCCATCTCTTGTAATTTTCTGCTTTCATAGTGCATTATTATCACTCTGTGCCGTGTTTTTTTCGCACAAGAGTTTTTCCATGTAAAATTTGGATTATTTGTGTTTGAACTTGATCGTGTGATTGGCATACTTTGCTTGATTCATTTCTGTGTGCCTCCACGGTTCCCCAACATATGCGGAGGTAGCTGATTTTTTTAAGACCTTTGCACTTGCCTTAGCAATCCATGACGACACAGTGGTCTCTACGCATAGCAAAGTGGTTTTTGTGAGTGGTGCAAGAATGCCTATGGGTGGCCCGCTCCTTAGTCTCAGTGGCATGTCATTGATCTTTAAAGCAGGCTAGATGGTAATGAATTGAAGTGGCATAATAGTGCCATTGGACGTGGGGCCAAAAATCAGGTGTGAACAGGAACACTTGGTAGTTTATTTCTTTTTAGAGTCTCATCATGCCATTGTCAACTGATCTTAGCGTAGCCGAGGGATAAGGCTAAATCATCCTTAGGGTTAGTTTCTAGGTTTCTCAATAGAGAGCTTTGTTAATTGCACACACATGCAATAAAGCTCACGTACACATCACACATGTGCAGCATGGGACATGTGTGAGAGATCTAATCTATCCATCAAGTTGGTCCAACCTTATAATATTTTCAAAAAACAATATCTGGACTAATCAACATGTGGGCCCTAATCCTGGAAACAGGTGGATGGGCTAGAAATATTCTGCCGAGTTTTTGAAAGTTGTACATTAGTTACTGTCAGATAAAAACTTCTCAATTTCTAATTAATTTCCTTTTCTTTCATCCTTTCAACATTATTGCTCATCCCTTTCCTTCATTAGTTCTTGTCATAATCCCTTTCTAGCTTTGGCTTCCTCTCACTATTTTTTAACTTTTATTAAACACAAACTTTTCTTCGCGTCTTCTTTCACCTTTTGCTCTCGTTTTTCTTCACTTTTTCCCATCGAGTTTCATTTCTTGGGCCCCTCCATGTTCTGGTTTCCCTTATGGTTTTTCTTTGATTTTTTACTATCCATTTTTTTATTCTTATCAAACCCAAACTTTCTCTCCCTTTTTTTTTTTTTTTTTCTTTTTTTTTTTTTTTTTTTTTTTTTTTTTTTTTTTTTTTTTTGGTGTTTTTGTTTCTTAACCAAAACTTGGAGAGTTTTTGTAAGTTACACTTTTAGTTGCATTTGGCAACCTGGGAAAGTCAATCAATTGATTTGAACTATCTATTAACTTCAAAAAGAAAAACATATTTTATGGGCTACTAAGAAAAAATTGGTCAGATCAATTGTGCTATTTTACCCTTGATTTGTCATTATTTTGTAGCTATTCGCTTTCTTAGAAATTCATAGGATGGTTAAGATTGCCTAACAAAAGCAACTCTTTAGAATCATAAACATTCTACGATATATATTAGTCCCCAACAGAGATTGAGATATGTTGATTGGAACTATTTATATGTAAATGATTTTGATTGTCCATATTAAAGGGTAATGATCATGATTGTCAAAAGCTAAGTGGGATCCACTGTAATGTTTGTGAGAAATCAACCCTGTACATTTGTGTTTGCCAGCTCATGTTAGGGCATGAGCTGAAAAATGAGATGGATCCAAAACTCAAGCGTGCCGCACCATAGGAAAAAGTGGGTCGGGTCATGCCTATGGTTGAAACCTTCCTAGGTCCACTGTGATGTTTATATGCCATCTAAACTGTTCATAAGGTCATTTTTATTGGGATGACCTGAAAAAAAAAAAAAAAAAAAAAAAAAAAAAAAAAAAAAAAAAAAAAAGATTTATCCAAAATTTCTATGGTCTCATGAATGTTTCAACAGTGGACATTCAATCCTTACTGTTTCATGTAGTATAGACAGCTTGAGTTTGAGATTTCTGGGATCATATCCTAACATGAGTTGGAAAAAAAAGAGGGCAAATGGAGTGAATTTCTCATAAACATATTGGTGGGCCTCACCTAACGTTTGCACATGGGAACTTCTTGCCACAGGGTGTCATAGGAAATATGCATCCCATAAGGGACCCTCACATCAATTGATTGGGTCGTCTAACTATGCCAATGCAACTAGGAGCAGTATAATTTTTAGTATACAAAGTGCGAGGAGCATTTCTATTCTTTGCAGGCACTTTACTAAGATTTAGATTTGATAGAGATTGATGTGGACGAAAGCACCGTAGTACAATTTTGTTAGGGTTGAATTTTTCAGATAGGTCAGTAATGAGCATTGAACCTCATCTGCTTTCCATCGAGTTGGTGGTAGGGACAGTAAGAGCAATTGTATCAGAAGGGGCTAGGGCTAGGTTGTTGTGAGTGTCTCAAGTTGGATCTTTCCTTTATATATATATATATTATATATATATATATATATATATATATATATATATATATATATTATATATATATATAATATATATATATATATATTATATATATGAGAAATGGCTATATGTGGTCGACCTCATGGGAGTTGCACGTACTTTTATATGCTTTAGGCATGTCTTCACATAATTTTAGATGGTATAGCCCACTGAGTTACGTATACGGCTGATTTTTGGGATATCCCATAATTTAAAGGGGACCCATCAAATGCATGGTGTTGATGTTTTAGGAAATGGTCGACCACATAGGACCATTTCCACATTATGGTGAGGCCCACTCCCAATATACACAATATATATATATATATAGATATATATATATAGATATATATATATATATATATATAATAAGTAAGATGTTGTACAAACACCATAGTGGGCTCCACACGCTAACTAGTTGGGCATACAACGAGTTGCACGGGAGCATTATTCTATGTGTGTGTGTGAAATGCTCACAGGAAACTAATTGTACGTCCAACTAGTTGGCATGTGAGGGCCACCATGGTGTTTGTATGACATCTAGTTCGTCTAGTAAGGTTGTCTCACCATAAAAATAAAATGACTCGAAAATTAATACGATCTAACCAAGAAAATGAATGCTCCACTTGACTGTGAAATTTTAAGTGTTGTTTGCTATGATGTACCCCTCCATAGTTGGAATAATCTCATTTTTAGGTCATATCATTTTCATGATGGGATAATTTTAATAGAGGGAAAGATGTTGTACAAGCACCATGGTGGGCTCCACACACCAACTAGTTGGACATACACTAGTTACTAGTGGATTTAAAATTTAAAATAATAGTAATAAAAAAAAAATCAGATGAACTTGAAAAATATTATTAGAAACATGGCTCGACAGGTTTTGCAAGGTTATACTCGAATAGAATGAATTGATTATGATGATGAAACCTTTGCATCGGTTGCTCGCCTGGAATCAATCATACTGTTTATTTCTTTTGTTGGTTATTATAAAAATTTTAAAATATATCAAATGGATGTCAAGAGTACTTTTCTAAACAGTGACTTGAATAAGGAAGTATATGTTGAACAACCTAATGGTTTGAATATCCCAAACTTCTTAATCATGTGTTCCGTCTAAGAAAGTCTTTTATGGTTTAAAATAAGCCCTTAGAGCATGGTATGAAAAGTTAATTAAAGTTTTACTCAGCTATGACTTTCGAATGGATGTGTCGACAAAACTATGTTGTTAAAAAAATAAATATCCAATGATGATATTTAATTGTTCAATTATATGTTGATGATATATGGATCTACATGTGCTAATTAGCCATCGTAGAACTTTTGAAGTCAGAATTCGAAATGAGTATGGTTGGCGAGCTAACTTATTTTCTTGGACTTCAAGTTTGCTAAAAGATGAAATTTTATCTCTCAAACCAAGTATGCACATAATTTAGTTATAAGGTTTGGATTTAAAAAATATAGAAATTTCAATACTCGTATGAGTACAACACTCAGATTATAAGGATGAATCAGGTTAAAAGTGTTGATTCTCATCTTATCAAAGCATAATTGGTAGCTTGCTTTATTTAACTGCTAATAGATTTGATATATCATTTAATATTGATATTTTACTAAATATTAATATGATCCAAAAGAATCTCTTCTATTAACTATCAAACACATAATTAGATATGTTGCAAATACTGTTATCTTGGTCTATGGTATCAACATGATACATCTATTCAAATAGCAGGATATACTGATGCAGAATGGGCAGGAAATATCGATGATCAAAAAATCCACTGGAGGTGAATGTTTCTATATTGGAAACTATCTAGTCTCCTGGATAAGAAAAAAGTAAAACTCGATATCTTTATCTACTGCAGAAGCAAAATTTATTGTTGTAGAAAATGCTAGTACTCAACTTATGTGGATGAAGCGAATGTTGGCTGATTATGACATAATTCAATATATAATGAATTCGTATTGCGATAATACCAGTACAATTAATATTTATAAAAATCATATCCAACACTCTTGCACAAAACATATTGACATCAGATATCACTATATACGAGAGTTTGTTAAAGAAAAGACAGTTATGTTGGAATACATTCAAACTAAAAAGCAGCTTGTAGTATTCTAGCTAAGCTACTTAACAATATGAAATTTTCTAATTTAAGACATATATGGCTGCTTGTTTTATTTAATCATCTTAAATTAGTTAATGTTTTTCTTTCTTTATCTTATTGTTAATTTTGGATTTTAAAAGAAAAATAAAACTAAAAAATAAAAATTTGGCCAACCGAATAGTGAACGGACTGTCACGTCAACCAACATGGTGTATGTTGAGATTCAAATATTGCATATTTAACCTTCAATTACATTAGTTTAACTGACATTTAATTGATAATTCGATTTGATTATTATATATATATATATTTGTCATGCGAGATTATTCAGAAGCTTGTGATGAATATGCGCTTAAAAGGATGAATTTAGAGCTCAAAAGAAGATAATGAAGAATTGAAGATTTGTAAGTCATTAATGAAGAATCCACATGCCAAATATCCAAGGAAACCAAGTGAGGAATGAAGAAAATCGAAGATTTGGAGTGAAGAAAAGAAATCCTAAAAATTGAGCAGAAAAATCATATTCTGAAACTCCGAGTTTAAAAAATAAAAGTCCTGAAATAATTCCAAAAATATACTTCGATTCCATCGAAGGCACTTTGATGGCATTGAAGTTAGTTATCGATGCAACCGAAGCCAGTTCGATGCAATCGAGAATTTCAAGATTTTTTAAGCCAAACTCGCAGGACAGTTCTGGACCAGTTTCGATGGCATTGAAGGTATAATCGAAGACACTTTGATGGCATCAAAGTTTGCCATCAAAGATACGCAGAGTGCGTAAATTTGAGGCGGTTTGTGAACTTTTCCGAGGCAGTGCAAAAGTTTGAGTTGCAAAACTATTTAAAGGTCCATAGGCTATTCCAAATCATTTTCTAGGGTTTGGAAAGGGAGAGAAAGTTTAGGTGGAGCGCCAACAACGTTCTTGTACTTCGATTTTTTCACGGGTATCCGTTGATCTTTTTGTTTTTCTTCTAGGATGTTAGTCTTCTCAGGCTAATCTCTTAGGTAAGGCTATGGGATGAAACCTATAGTTTATTTTGATGTTTAGTTTGCTTTTATTTAAGTATATGTTGAACTTCCATTAAGTTTAGTTTAAATAAAGATATATTTTCAATTTTCTATGATTTATTGTGACTAAAATTGCAGTAGATGTTGTGAAAGCTTTTAATATGATCTTATTGGCTTTGGAATTGTGTGATCTGTAAAATTGTTGTTCACCATCATCTATGGGCATGGTGGATGATTGAATTCCCTATGATCATTACAATTATATAGATATTTGGAAACTAAACTAATGAAAAGTTCAGAATTTTATTATGTTTAAATGCTCCATCATCTAATTGGATAAGATAGGACTTTGATTCCAATCAAGTTTTCGTTGAATCAAGTAGATTGAATATTGAAATTTCTATACGTGGATTCATGGATCCTTAGTCTTCTTATATTTATTTGTTTATACTCTTTTCTAAATCACTGGATTAAAAACCTTGATAACTAAGTTAGATTTAGATTAGTTCTAAATTGTGTTCCTCATTACTTGTGGATTCGACCTCGTTTTCACCGAGTTATTACTACATCGTGACTCTGCACTTGAGGTTGTGAACAATGTCCGGTCAGCTGAAGACCTCGTTGGACACTCCTTTAAGTGTGCAAAAATTCCATTTTTTCCCAAATTCTCTTCTTCTTATTCAGTTCTTCGGTGCCTCCTTCAGTTACCCATCTTCCATTCCTTACTTGTAAGTGCATTTGAGTCCATTTTATTACTGATTTAAGTTACTCATTACATTTTCATTTTGATTCAACCTTTTTTTCTTAAATGTTAAAACCCTTTTATTTGGTTATTTTAAGTAGATTTGATTTACTTAATCTTCTTCTTTCCTTATTGATTAAAAGTAATGAAACATTAATCTAAATGTGTTACACGTAAATTACAAGCTGATTCCTTATCTCGATCTGGTTCTCGTGATATTTAGACCATCCGTCCACCGGAGGATGTCCCCGAAAATCTATGGGATTTTAAAGCAAAGAGCATTATCATTGAAAGGTCTATAAATCTAAATCATATCGTTGAATATGGGTTATATGAATTTCTTTCTAAGGTTGGATGGAAAAAAGTTCTTCAATGGGAAAGAAATGCATATCGATCAATAGCGCAAGGGATGTATGCTTCTATTTCCGATCTATCTTTAGAAAATGACGTATTTTTTAAAGTTAAATTTTCAAAAGAAATAATTTCAATTACACCCTCCACCATCTCATCTTTGATGGAAATTAAATTGGTGGAGGATGGAATTTCAATTGCTCCTCTTAGGGACAAAATGTCTAATTTTGAGAGAGAATCCATTACCCGAGTTCTATGTGATTTTGATGCGGATTGGAGATCGGGCAATGCTTTTTCTATTGAAAAACTTTCATAAATATCGTACTCTTCATCGAATTTTACTTTCAATGTTTATCCAAGAGCCAGTAACAAAACTGATGTTACTTTGTTCATGGTTCGTATCCTTCAGGTAATGACTGCTGGAATTAAAATTTATCTTCCTACTTTCATTTGTTACTCCATCATTCATTATCGGATGCACCTAAAGCATGGTTCTCTTCCATTCGACTACCTCATGACATCTCTCTTGTTATTTTTTCATGTCCAAATTCCTTCTGTTGAGGTACTGGAATTCGAGCTTCCTTTTAACTCTTCAAATTTACATATGATGAACTTAACTCCTCTACCTGAGCAACAAAGTGTACATGGCGATAGGCAAGAAGAGGAAGAAGATGTTAACATGGATGTCATTTTTAACAAATTGGAGGAAGAATTGGTTAAAGATGAGGATGATTCTGACTATCGTCATTCTAGTTTTAATGAGAGATTATCTTCTTTGGAGCATAAGATGGATGCACTGCATGTTTCTCAGGAAGCTCTAGCTTTAAATCAAAAGCTTAATATGAAGTACATGAAAAAGCACTTTCATTGTATAAGCAAGAGCTTGAAGCATATTGATCCTCAGATGCTTGCTGCGTCTTCATTTGAATATGAATGTTTTGCATTATCATAAGTTTCTGACTTGGATTACTTGATTTATATTTTCAGACTTATGATCATATTAACTTGAAATGCTTGGTTAATATTTGAACTTTGATATGATTAATGTTTAATGTTTAATATTTGATCCTATTATATTTGATCATATTTCTGCTTCTTATGTGTTTCTAATATGTTTTTCATCTTCCTTTGTCAAATTGTGAAAAAAAATGGAGTGAGTGGTGTGGAAACAAGATTTTATTTAGTATATTTTACAAGGGGAGCAGAGAACATATTTTTCATAAGAAATCTTGCGCAAAATGTTCATGATTCAAAGCCTTCAATATTCTAATTCTAGTTGTTGAGTTTATGTAATCATTGAGTATTTATAATGTGATGAGTGTAACGAATGTGGAGTGTGATAAATATGTAATATGTTATGTTTTGTCACGAAATTGGCAAAGGGGGAGATTGTAAGTGCTAATGTTTTAGGCACACAAGTATGCTATCAAATTTTGTAGACAAAATGTATAGGGTATGGAACTTCACCAGACTTTAACTCTCTTCAACATTTCAAGACAATAGCGCGACTCAACATCTCAAGATTAGAAGTCTGTGAAGGATTTCAAGAGAAGAATCATTTGTATGTCAACCTATAAGTAAAGATGACCTTAGAAAAGAACCTAAGTTAAAGTGCATCTTAGTGATTTTCTAAATTTTAACTTATGACAATTTTACATGAAAAATCAATGGTGTTCGGCCAGCCCAACCATCTTGGGTCAGCCCGAGATCAACCTATGTTAAGTTTCCAACAACAAAAGTCTTTATATCTTATGGAACTTCGGCTATGGAACTTCGGCCAGCTCGACCCTACCGTTGGCTAGCTGAACCTAGCTCAGGTTAGCCCGAGAGTGACCCAGGTCAAGTTTACAGCAATGGAAAATTTCTTATCTTCGAAATATTAGGCTAATCAAACCTTGTCTCCAGCTAGCTAAAGTTTGGCTCGAGTTAGCCTAAGTTTAGATAAAATCAAATCCCGCGAAATTTGATATTCGTTGGAATAGTATCGAGGAACTTCGGCCAGCCGAAGGGATTCTTAGTCTGACCGAAGATCTAAATCTTTCACTATAAATAGAGATCATTTCTTACTGTTTTAAAACATGAAAATTAGAGAGATATCTTCTAGAAACAAAAGAGAGAAATCCTAGTATTTTTCGGGTTATTTGCATTATCATTCATATATTACTTTTGTAGCTTATTCAATTCTTTTCTCAAGTAGATTTAAATTCAATTAGAGAGTACTTTATACTCAACTTGAGATTAGAGGATTGAATCTGTAGTTTTTAGGATTTTATTATTTGAGAAATCAAATATCCCTAAATCTTTCTTGGTTGAGCATACATTGGTTCATCATCATCTAAGAAAAAGGATCGCTGCATCTACTGAAGCTTTAACTTCAAAGGCTTTATCGATTTTTTCGCTTCAACTTACGTCTTCAAGAAGATAATTTTTTTTTTTCAGTATATTACTTTTAGTTAAGGTTTATTAAGATTGCCTGAAAAGCTCATTGGGTTGAGGAGTGATAAGCCCGTGAAAATCATCTGACGTTTTGTTGTGGTAAGTTTTGAAAATCACAAAAATTGGAAGAGGTTATTAAGGTGATCCTGTGAAAATCTTGAAAATAGTGAAAAGCCAAAATTATGTGGAGTAGAAATTTTGGGAGTTGAGTAGGTGTGTGTTAAACACTGAACCACTATAACTCTCTTTGTATTATGGTAATTAATAATCTTATTTTTGCTTTTATCATCCTGAAATATTAAATTCAAAGATGTTGTTAAATAAGGATGTCACGCTCCAGACTCGAAAACTGGACTCACAAAATTTTCAATCACCGAATTCGGCGCTGACAACCTCCATAGTACCCC
The DNA here is from genome assembly GCA_021015155.1 of Magnolia officinalis. Lineage (NCBI taxonomy): Eukaryota > Viridiplantae > Streptophyta > Magnoliopsida > Magnoliales > Magnoliaceae > Magnolia > Magnolia officinalis. The sequence continues at coordinate 54,617,780 of JAJHSJ010000011.1, forward strand.
TTTATCGGCTCCTGACACCCATATACGAAGTTTCGATCCTGGGATCCTACAAGGAGGATTTTCAATGTACATTTATCTTATAAGAAGCATAACCATAAACATAACCCATAACAAACATCAAACACCATCACAAAATCCACTATGATAAAAAAAAACTTTAAGTACAATGTCAATATCAAAAGCTCCAGAAGTCGGCTGCACGCTCCAAGCTCAATGTTGCTTCGGCATCCTAGCGTCACCTGCACGCAATGATCATGCATAACCTTATAGAAAGCTTAGAGGGTGGTGTAAGTGTGTGCGTAAGGTATATGTTAAGTATGCAATATCAGAGTATGTGGAAGAAAGCTAGCAAGTCCATGAATGCTATCAGTCGTACTGTGGTTATGTGATGCAAGGCATAAATGCTGTCAGCCATATCAAGGCTATGCGATGCAAGGCCTATGTAGCCAATGTCATATGCAAGGTACAATCACAAGCACAACAGTCCTCAGCTGAATCCACATAACAATATAGCTCATCTCTGGAATATCACCGGGGTCTAATACACTTAACACCAACTTGCCGCCCCATCTAAGCTACAACTGGGTAAGTTGAATAGACCTCACTATCCGCCTGCTAATATAGGACCCGGCTCGTTGATAGCGAACCCATTACTCAAGTCGGGTCAGACTCAGCCTACTCATTGCCCCCTCACTTGGGTGGGTAAGGTCACATCCCCTTCCAACTGACCACGACACAGTGGGAGATACGGCCTCCTGGTATTCAGCACTCGTGCGCTCATACATCCATTTGGTCTCGACGTTGGAGCATCCTCCTAGTACCATAAGGGTTTGGAGACTTTCACCTTAGGACATCTATGGTGCCCCCGTGCTAGTAGCAAGTATTATCGGTATCTAATACTTCCATCCACACTATGTCTGCGAAGGCTACGGTCCTGATGTCACTAGGGCATACAGTAATCATGTCACACAAATGCGAGATGCATGAGTCACACTATTCAATCATGCAGCAATCCTGTGCATACTGCGCGCTCATGTGGGGCAACTCTGTCTCTCAGGGAGTCCCATAACAATCTGCCTAATGACATATGCTGTGATCAATCACTCCTCATACCAAGCACACATATGATGCACGTGGGCATGAATCATGAAGTTATAGTAAATATGATCTATGGTAATGATATACTCTCCTCATAACAAGCATGGGCTTAGATGGCCTACTGATATTAAGTACGGGCCTAAGAATAAGGGATGGGCTTCCTCACCCACTCCATCTCGTAGTAAATTGGGCTTCCCTAAGGGGCCCGATAAGCACAAGATGGGTCGTACAATGCACGGTGGAAGCATAATCCAAAATGGGGGCCCAATAATTTGGGTTAGTCCAATAAAGTGAGAAGGGTCATACTAATAACAGTGGATACCCAACGATTTGGGTTAGCCCACAAAAAGGAGACGAGAATAGACCTAACAACGGGCCCTAAGGAGGATTACAATGTGGACATTTAACCACCATTGCTCTTACAATGTGGACATTTAACCATCATTACTCCCAAGGTGTGACCCATTAGAATCTATCGTATAATGGGGGTCCATAGGCCTTATTCTAGCTAGGAGATGGATGGGCATCATAATCATTATCACATACATCATGGTGAAATCACGGATCACAATTAGGCCTCATCACATAGACCTCATATGCACCACAATGGGCCTCATACAAGGGCCTCATATACATCACAATGGGCCTCACACAAGGGCCTCATATACATAACAATGGGCCTCACACAAGGGCCTCACACACATCATATTGGGACTCACACAAGGGCCTCATATACATCACATTGGGCCTTATCACACGGACCTCACATACATCATATTGGGCCTCATACAAGGGCCTTATATACATCATATTGGGCCTCACACAAGGGCCTCACATGCATCACAATTGGCCTCACCACATGGGCCTCACATACATCACAATGGGCATCACCACATGGGCCTCACATACATCATGGTGGGTCCCTTGGGTCAGCCCCTATGGCCCAGCAAAATAGATGGACAACATGCATATAGAACACATACAACATGGTGGGCCTGCACAGTGTAGATGGGCCCCACCAAATGGGCAGTGTGGATGGAATACATGCAACAGGACAGGCCCTGTACATACAGCAGGTGGGCCCTGCGTGTACAACAGGTAAACCCTGCACATCTAGCAAACGGACGGACGACGTGTAATGAAACACATGTATCATGTGGGCCCACCATCCATGGCCAGACGGTGTGGATAGAATACATACACCAAGGTGGATCCCACCGTCCAGAGATGTTGGACGGTGAGGATATAAACATATACATCAGGTGGGTCCACACATGTGGCCCACAAGTCCAGTAAAATGGATGGACGGTGTGAATACAACACTTACATCATGATGGGTCCCACCGTCCATGTGTTGGACGGTGTGGATATACAACACATATATCTGGTGGCCCCACGTCCATATTGCTGGACGGTGTGGATGCAACGCATTCTTCAAGGTGGGGTCCACGTCCAACGTGATGGACGGATAGCCTGGATATAACATATACGTCAGGTGGGTCCAGATGGTGGCCCACCAGCTGGAAGGATCCAGCTAATATTTGTGTTTTCCCTTCAACAGGGTCTGCCCAAAACAGGCACTAGGTGGACAGCAAGGTAGGCCCCGGTTGGACAGCGGGTGCATCCCACTTGGTGGACGACATGGATAAAAATACATACATCATAGGTGGGTCATTCAATCAGGGAGAGAGAGAGAGAGAGAGAGAGAGAGAGAGAGAGAGAGAGAGAGAGAGAGAGAGAGAGAGAGAGGGAGAGAGAGAATCGAGTGGTGAAGGGAGGGGCTCCGCCACTATGAGCCCACCCTTGGAAATACAATACATACATCAAATGGGTCCCAATCCTTGTGGGCTCACAAATCATCAAAATCAATGGTGGAAATTCCTTTCCTACTAACAATGAAGATTCACCTATTGATTACACTTCTTCTTGGTTCCTTGGGATGCTAAGCTCCTTGGCTTCTTCTTTGATGGAGGATGATGAAGATTGAAGGTTAATATGAGATATTGGGGTAGGGAGTGGGCCACAAACTTGGCTATCCTTGGAGCTTCTCTAGCTTGGACGGTTGCTCTCTTTGGTGCTTGGAAATGGTAGAGAGAATGAGAGGGAAATGGGATGGGATGGGATGAAAAAGGGATGGGTTGTGTAAGAGAGAGTTAACTTTGGGGATGACTTATGTAAGAGAGGGATGGGTGTAATGGGTGGAGTGATGGGTTGTACTTGACTTGCACTTTATTGATTGATGTAATATATTGGGTAGAGACTCTCGGGATTGAAATGCGCGGCGTTTCCTCGAAATATACGCGGGCTCACAATTCCTAGCCTGGGTATCGCATTGGTGTGTAAGTCGAGGCGATGGCGCGATCGCTAGGGTATAAGTTTCGAGTCAAGTCGACTCTAATCTATGGGATGCAACTTAGGGTTATGCACAAATGCTGATTACAGGTCGCTGGTTGCCGAAAATCAACGGAAGGATCGTGGAATCTTAAGGATGAAATGGTCACTAGGACACAGCCTGACAGTTCTCCCCTCCTAATAAAAATTTATTCCTCAAAATTTACTATCACGGAGAACAAAACAAGAAGGAAGAGAAAACATGGCATCTCATATATAGATATATCAATCAATACAAGACAAAGCATAATTAATCCACAAAAAGATGGGGATAATTAGAGCTGTACACGAGTCGAGTCGAGTCGAGTATTGCCCTACTCGTACTCGACTCTTAACTACCGACCGCTGCTCGTACTCGGGCTCTACTCGGCCGAGTAGCATGACCCCCTGCTCGTACTCTACTCGCCCGAGTACGAGCCGAGTACGAGTAGTAAACGAGTCGAGTCGAGGCCGAGTTTTCGAGTCGAGTCCGAGTACGACCACACGAGTTGAGTACCGAGTGCGAGTTTTCGAGGCGAGTTCGAGTCCGAGTCTGAATTTGAGCCCAATTCGAGTAGGGTTTTCGAGTAACGAGTTCGAGCTTTGAGCCAAGTTCAAGTTATAAATTGAAATTAATTTGAATTTCAATTCGATTGTCAATTGAAAAGTTAAACGAAACAATAAAATATATAAAATGCACATATTATTACATAATTACATTAACGTATTTACATAATTACATTACATTGTTCAAAATGACAATTTATAACTAATAACCTATATAAGATGAGTGTCTTCCTGTTCCTGTATTGTCATCTGATCCATCGGAACTGCTATCTATTTTTTCATATACAAATTGATTCACTTCCTCTGAGTCAGAAGGTGAAGAGATTTTTCCTTCGTGCTCTTCTACACTTTCAACTAGATTTTTCAAACTTGCTTTATGTGAAGAATTGTATGTAGTACCCAATGCCCTATAAAATTCACCGAGACGAGTCAGAAATTTCAATTTGCTCTTTTTCTTCTTCTTATTTGTCGTACTCGACGAGTAACTTGACCCTGCTTCAACATCGTGTTGTCTTTGACTCGAATATCGCTGAAGTCTAGAAGCATCTTCCATACTGCGTTTTATGGCGATTTGGAATTGTTCTTCCTCCAAAGCTTTTAATCTGGCTTCCTCCTCTACATTTTTTGTGGATGTCATTTGTGTACCAGATCCAGAAGCAGAAGGTTTGGATGGAGTGGAAGGCTTTCTATTCGAATCTAACAGGGCTTGAAAAAGAATTTGGACATCCTTAGGGGCATTGGGGCATGGTTTTGCATCACCACCTCGACATGACAAGTGTAGGCGAAAACGATTAGTCTTGTGCACAAACTTTGCGCCACACAAACCACACTTAATCTTTGTTTTTCCAGACCGTGGCGGTGATTCAACTAGGGAAGCATAGTCCCAAATGTTTGTCGATGGCTCAGATGACGACATATCTACATTCAATTTTTAATAAAAAAATCAGAATATTGATAAATAAATTGAACTTGATATAGCAACAAAAGAAAGCAATATAAATGTATCAAAATTCAAAAATAAAAGTAAATGAACAGGCATATGTAAATAAATATCAATGATTCAAAGTCTTCCAAACCACATTCCTCGTGTTTGCAGTTGCAGTGAAATAATATTACAGATCATTCAACATTCAGCCAAAAAAATTGAAAAATCGAAAATAATTACTGATCTGTAGGTAGAGACTCATCACGAATCTCAATCTCCTCTTCTTCATCATCATCATTCATATCTCCTCCCCATATCGGGCGCAACCAATCTTGCGTACAAATCAATGCTTCAACTGTGTTTGGCGAAAGTGAGCTTCGATACTTGCTCACAACCCTGCTCCCTGTGCTGAATGCGGATTCTGATGCCACTGTTGAAACTGGTATTGATAATATGTCCCGTGCCATCACAGATAATGTAGGGTATTTTGATTCATTAACCCTCATCTTCCACCATTCCAACACATCAAATTCAGCTCGCACTACGATTGACTCCTTGAGGTACATTTCTAACTCTGATTCCTTAGTATCAACTCCCATTCGTGCTTGTGCCAAATATGATATGTATTCATTTAGCACATCCGGATTACCAGGTACAGAAATATCCGCATCTCTACTTTCTTCAACACCCACTGCAGGTAAAGTATTAACGTACGATTTATATAGATCTTCAAGGGCTTCACGAACCTTAGACGTTTCTGCTGCCGCTCTTTCAGTAGGATAAAGCTTCATGAAAATAAAGCTAACCAATCCCATATTACAACGGGGATCAAGAACAACTGCCAAGGACATCAACAGATGACATTCGTGCCAGTATTTATCGAACTTCGTCTTCATACCAACTGTCATCTGACGTATGAAATCTGGACCCGCACTGGCATTTTTCTGCAGAGCATCCTTAATCTTCCAAAGAGACGGAAGAAACAGATTCGCGGTTGGATACTGATTCCCAGAAAAAATCTTCGTGCAATCGTAGAAAACTTGGAGAAATGTGTGAACTTGTTGTGCTTTGACCCAATCATCTGTGCTCGGCAACCAAGAATACGTTCTGTCACGCGCCGCATATTCAGGAAATGCAAGCTGTAATTCTATTGCCGCATCTAACATTTCATAGGTCGAGTTCCAACGTGTACAGACATCCAACTTCAACGTTTTTTTAGACGGCACATTCAAACGTTGGATGATGTCGTTCCATACACTCAGCCTTGATGGCGACCCCCTTATATATTTCACACTTTCTCTTATGTTCTCTATAGTGTCGTCGATTGCTTTCAGCCCTTCTTGTACAATCAAATTTATAATATGGGCACAACATCTAACCTGAAATATTTTTCCTTCAAAAAATAAATTTCCTGTAGCCCTGAACTGGTTACGTAAGCATGAAATGACACTGTCATTTGCTGAAGCATTGTCTAAAGTTATTGCTGAAATTTTCTTCTCAATGCCCCAGCCTTCTAGACAACTGTAGATGCAATCTGAAATAAGTAAACCAGTATGTGGAGGAGGAAGGTGTTTGAAGTTCAAAATTCTCTTGCATAGTTTCCAATCCTTATCGACATAGTGAGCGGTTAATGAAATGTATCCTTTTCTTTGATTGGACGCCGTCCATAAATCAGAAGTCAAAGCTATTCTGTTCACTGAAGCTAAAACTTCTTTCAGTTTCATCTTCTCCTTTACGTACATCTTCATGCTTTCTCTCTGCACTGTGACGCGGGAGACATTCTCGACCCGAGGGTTAAGGAATTGACAGAAAGCCCTAAACCCTTTACTTTCAATCATTCTGAAAGGTTTTTCTTCCAAAATCACTAATCTAGCAAACCACTCATTCAGCTTCTCCTTGTCAAACTTATGAGTGGACACTACGCCTTGGGAGTCGTCCCCTTCTGACTTCGTAAATGACAACGTCTGTTGGCCGGGAGGAGGGAGTCTTGCTTTCTTAGGACACGTCTTCAAATGTCTAATTAGATGTGTCGTAGATCCTCCTGGAATCTTGCTGAATAACCCTTTGCAGTTATTACACTTTATCTTCTGTACACCGTTAACTGTCACGTCTTCGAAATCATCCCACACTGCTGATCTCTTCTTCTTCCCTTTGCATGCGGTTGACGTGTCTGTGTCTCCCTCTACTATTAGAGGAGATGTGGCCGATGCACCCATTCCAGGGGTATTTGGGCTTTCGTCTTGACTAGCCATCTATAAAATAAAATTCTTGATATGTTATACGGCTATACCTAGGGGCTAGGGTCCTAGTCCTAGATGGCTAGACGGCTAGACCGCTAAACGGGAATAATTACTTAACTGTCTAAATCAGTCACCCATTCAAAGTTAGATGGATTGTAATGCTTCATTTTCCAATTTAAATGCTACGCCGAAATTCCGGCAGCATCTCCCCTTATCTCTCCAGAATATATTAATCTTGTATTTGATTCTCATGTCAATTATCAACACAAAGTGTGGACATTTGACGACGAAAATAAATACATGAAATATATCCAGAGAGAAAAAGGAGAGACGAAACCAGAACAGGCATATGCATTTAAATTGGAATAAATGAAGACATTACAATCTATCTAACCCTGAACTGTCCAAAAAGGGACAATTTGAACGATTTCTATGCATCCAAGAACACACTGAATCTATGTCTGGCAACATAGAAATCTTCAAATGGGCAACTGATTATCCTATATACTACAAGTCTACAACTAGAACAATACAAATAATTCATATCTATGCAAACAAAGGAGCATGCTGAAATTGACATTTATCATATAACTAACTAATAACAATTAACAATATGTCATATGAAAAGCCAAAGACATCTTAATGTGGTGCCATTTAACACTAACAAAGTAAAAAGTAAATTGTCATTTATAAAGTAAATTAAGTCAATTCAATGTATGTATTGTATATCTATCTATTTTGCCCTCTCATTTTAATGTGTGCCAAAAAAATTGAAGCATATCCAAATCTAAGTAAACACGCCCGGCCAAACAGGCCCTAAAAGTGGGGGGCGACTGGGCGTTCGCCCGGCCAAACAGGCCCTAAAATTGGAGGCAAGTAAACAGTACAGTGGTCAGTGGGCCCCAAAAAGTTTTTAATGGTGGGCGACTGGACGTTCGCCCGGCCAAACAGGCCCTAAAACTGGAGGCAAGTAAACAGTACAGTGGTCAGTGGGCCCCAGGAAGTTTTTAATGGTGGGCGACTGGGCGTTCGCCCGGCCAAACAGGCCCTAAAATTGGAGGCAAGTAAACAGTACAGTGGTCAGTGGGCCCCAGGAAGTTTTTAATGGTGGGCGACTGGGCGTTCGCCCGGCCAAACAGGCCCTAAAATTGCCTCAGTGGGCCCCAAGAAGTTTTTAATGCTGGGCGACTGGGCGTTCGCCCGGCCAAACAGGCCCTAAAATTGGATATAATCCCAATATCCCATCCAGTTCGTCCAGCCAAACAGGCCCTAAAATTGGATCCCATCCAGTTCGCCAGGCCAAACAGGCCCTAAAATTGGATTCCATCCAGTTCGCCCGGCCAAACACGCCCTAAAATTGGATCTAATCCCATCCAGTTCGCCCGGCCAAACAGGCCCATATTAGTTCAATCGTACCGACCGGGCGTTCAATCCTCCTCCATCGATCTTAATCCCACAATTATATTAGCAATTTCTAGTTTTCTACTATATATTAGCAACAAAAAATAAAAAATCCACCCCAGGCCTTACCGGGCGAGCAGAAGAGGGACGACCGGCAGGCGGCAGCTGCGTGGCAGGGCGATGGCAGCGAAGAGCTGAGGCACCGGACGAGTGGCAGTGAAGAGCTGCACCGGACGAGTGGCAGCGACGAGCTCTGGGAGAGGGAGAGAAATTTTTGAATGCTCGCTGGGAGGGAAGGGGTCGAGTAGGGTTTGAAAACGACGGGTGGGGTGGGGTAGGGTTTGAGCGAGTTGAGTGCTGGACGCCTGGACGGGAAAAAGACGGGTGGGGGTAGGGTTTTTTTTTTTCGGGCGTTTATATAATACAATGTACGAGTCGAGTACGAGTCGAGTACCGAGTCGAGTACCGAGTCGAGTACCGATAGACTCGTACTCTACTCGTAATGTAAACGAGCAGTGAAAACCCGCTCGTACTCGGCTCTAACTCAGGCGAGTCGAGTACGAGTCGAGTATTCCGAGTCGAGTCGAGCGAGTACTCGAGCCATAGTCTGCTCGTGTACAGCTCTAGGGATAATGCTCTCTAAGATCAGCCTCGCGCTCCCAGGATGCCTCATCAGCACTATGGTGACCCCACTACACCACCAAAAGAATGACCTTGGTCCAGAGGACTTGCTCCTTCCGATATAGGATGTGAACTAGCTGCTCAATGTAAGAAGCGTCCTCACGAACCTCTAACAGCTGCCAATCAATAACAGGAACAATGTCTGACCCACACTTCCTCAACATAGATACATGAAAAATGTTGTGGATGTCAGACAACTCAGGTGGTAAGACGATCTTATAGGCCACGGCACCAACACGCCCAGTGATCTTAAAAAGTCCAATAAATCTCAAGGTAAGCTTGCCCTTCGCTCCAAAACGAATCACACCCTTCATGGGTGGGACCTTGAGATACACATGGTCCCCAACGGAAAACTCCAAGGGACAAACGCCGACGATCAACAAGACTCTTCTGTCGGCTCTGAGCTGTGTGCATCCTCTACTGATGATATCAATAGCCACTGATGTCTACTACACAAGCTCGGGGCCTAGGAGACGGTGCTCTTCAAGCTCGGGGCCTAGGAATACTATGCAGTCTCACAATCTCATCAATAAACAATCTGGCAAGCTGGTCCAAAGGCCAGGTCGCACGAATCGCGAGAAAATGTGCCGACTTCATCAAATGATCCACGACAACCCAGATGGCGTCATGACCGCGCTAAGTCCTCGGCAAACTCATAATAAAATCTGTGGATACGTACTCCCACTTCCACGTTGGGACGTTGAATGGATGCAACGGACCTGGGGGTCTCTGATGATCGGCCTTGACACGCTGACAAGTGTCAGACTCGACCACAAAACTGGCGATCTGGCGCTTCATCCCCACCCAAAAATAATGTCACCTCATATCACGGTATATCTTCGTCGAGCCAGTCTGAAGGACATGACCTGAAACTCAAAGTGACCATAGCGCGTCCTAAAAGCTGTCTTTGGGATGTCCTCCTCTAGGACTTGAATCTGATGATAACCGAACCGCAGGTCAATCTTCGAAAAGAACTGTGCACCCTGCAGCTGATCAAATAAATCATCAATCCTCAGGAGCGGATACTTGTTCGTGATCGTGACCCGGTTGAGCTTGTGGTAATCCACGAAAAGCCTCAACGAGCCATCCTTCTTCCTGACGAATAGTACCGGTGCTCCCCACAGCGAACTTCTTGGACGAATGAACCCTAGCTCATGTAACTCGTCCAACTGTTGCTACAATTCCCGCAACTCCATCGTTGTCATACGATATGGGGCCTTCGAGATAGTCATGGTACCAGGCACAAGATTAATCTGAAACTCAATATACCAGCAAGGCGGCAACCCCGGAATCTCCTAGAATACGTCGGGAAAATCACAGACAATCGGCAACTGATCAATGCTCACTGCTACGGGCTCCTCTACGGCACATGACATCAAAAAAGATAGCGGTTCTCCTCTAGGCTCGGCTACGAACTAGAACTGTGGCAGGCCAGGTATATAGAATGTGACAGTCCTCGCAAAACAGTCCAGAACAGCGTGATACTCAGCGAGCAAATCCATACCCAAGATGACATTGAACTCTGACATCGGCAGCACATACAAATGGCTAGTAAGAAAGTCTCCCCCACTAACACGAGGCAAGAAAAATAAAATCGGCACAACACTGCGGTCTTCCCCAAGGGCGTCTATACGAACAAGCCCTCACGAGTGGACTCTAATGGCAATCCAGTCGAACGATAGAAATGCTTGGATATAAATGAGTGTGAAGCACCAGAATCAAATAAAACTTGAGCAATGTAAGCAGAAACAAGAAGAATACCCTCAACAACTCCTTTTGACGACTGCAGATCCTGCTGAGCCATGTAGAATCTAGCTTGAGCTGCCTGGGGAGGTGTTTGTCCCCTCTTAGGTCTCTGCTGCTGCTGCCAAAAATGCTGCCTCGGCTGCTATGGTTTAGGAGGCTGTTATGGTGCTCTTGGCTGCTGTTGTGAGGGCCTTGGTGGTGGGAGTTGTTGTCGCTGTTGTTGTGGTGCTCTCGGCTGCTGCTGCTACTGCTGAGGGCCGGGACACTCCCACCTATGGTGTCCTAACCCACCACATCCATAACAGACACTGGGGAGCTGCCTCGAAGGTGGTGCTAGAGGTACCACTGGTGCTCGGCGGGTGCGCACCTCTGCTGCTATCGAGGTTGCTGCTGATGGGAGCCATTGGAGGGGGCCTGCCTCTTTCGGTCTCTCCTCTAATCATGGTGACTCTGCGAACCGGCCCATTCAGCCTCATAAACTTGGGCCCTCTGAATAACCTCCTCGAAGGTCTGGAGCATATGACCGATAACATGGCCTCGGAGACCATAACGTAAACTGTTCTCGAAACGACGGGCCTTTCACCCCTCATCATTAACTAAGTACGGCGTGAATCTGGACAGCGCGACAAAACGGGCCTCATATTGTACTACGATTATATTCCCTTACACTAGAGTCTCGAACTTTAGTGCACGCTGCTAACGGATGTGGTCAAGGAAAAACTTCTAGTCAAACCAGTCAATGAAATCCTCTCATGTCCAAACAAAGTCAGGTCCTCCCGCCCGGGCAACTGAGGCCCACCAATGCTCGGTCTCACTCTCGAGCAAATACACTATAAATGAGACCCGCTGCTGGGGCGTACATCGCATGGTCTCAAACATCTTCTTCACCTGGGAGTGTCATCTCTCAGCCATAGACGGATCAGGCTTTCCCTGGAATCGCGGGGGATCGAGCCGAAGAAAATCTCACAACAGGGAGCTCGTGTGCTCCTACATGCCTGTTCTAAGGTCTCAGAGGGATGTCTGCCTTGCCCATGGAGGGTGGCTGTTACAGCCTGAAGCATCTGCTGTAACTGGTCGGCACTAATTGATATAGTAGGGGCTGCGCTGGTCTCGGACGGAGGCGCAGGATCTGTAGGAGTGTCGGGTGGGGGAACAGGAGGCTCAGGTAAGTGAACAGGAACTGTGGGTGGTGGAGCGGGAGCCGCTCGAGTCGCTTGGGTCGCTCGGGTGCCTCGGGTGCCTTAAGCGCCTCACTTAGGTGGCATGGTCTATAGAAAAGAACAAAGAAGAACAAAGGCGCATATCAGCCTTGAGAACCCTCAAAGGCTCAAACGTTAAGGAATTAAATCAGAAGGTTACGCACTCAGGACCTAATTGTCCTAAGCTCATAGCAGATATGTGACATTATTTTTAGTTATTCCCAAGTTATACTCTAATATCAACTCCTGTCACACCCAGACTCAAAAATCGGCTCACAAAATTTCCAATCACCGAATCCGATGCCGACAGCCTCCATAGTACCCCATTCTCGGCTCCTGATACCCATATACCAAGTTCCGATCCTGGGATCCTACGAGGAGGATTTTCAACGTACATTTATCTCATAAGAAGCATAACCATAAGCATAACCCACAACAAACATCAAACACCATCACAAAATCCACTATGATAAAAAACTTTAAGTACAATGCTCAAGGGAAATACAATGTCAATATCAAAAGCTCCAGAAGTCAACTGCACGCTCCAACCTCAATGCTACTACGGCGTCCCAATGTCAACTGCACGCAACGATCGTGCATAACCTTATAGAAAGCTTAGAGGGTGGTGTAAGTGTGTGCGTAAGGTATATGTCAAGTATGCAATATTAGAGTATGCGGAAGAATGCTGACAAGTCCATGACTGCTATCAGCCATACTGAGGCTATGTGATGCAAGGCATGAATGTTGTTAGCCATATCAAGGTTATGCGATGCAAGGCCTACGTATTCAATGTCATATGCAAGGTGCAATCACAAGCACACCAGTCCTCAGCTGAATCCACATAACAATACAACACATCTCTGGAATATCGCCGAGGTCTAGTACACTCAACACCAGCTTGTCGCACCATCTAAGCGCACAACTGGGTAAGTGGAAGAGACCTCACTATCCGCCTGCCAAATTTGGGCCCGGCTCATCGATAACGGACCCATTCCTCAAGCTGGGTCAGACTCAGCCTAGTCATTACCCCTCACTCGGGTGGATAAGCTCACACACCCTTCCAACCGACCACGGCATAGTGGGAGATGTAGCCTCCTGGTATTTGGCACTTGTGCTCTCATACATCCACTTGGTCTCGACGTTGGAGCGTCCTCCTCGTACCATAAGGATTTGGGGACTTTCACCCTGCGACATCTATGGCGCTCCCGTACTAGTACAAGTATTTTGATATTTAATCCTGTCATCCACGTTATGCCTGGGGAGGCTACGGCCCTGATGTCGCTAGGGTGTACAGTAATCATGTCACACAAATGCGAGATGCATGATTCACATTATTCAGTTTGCAGCAATCCTACGCATACCGCACGCTCATGTGGGGCAACTCCGTCTCTCAGGGAGTCCCATAACAATCTGCCCAATGGCATATGCTATGATCTATCACTCATCATACTAAGCACACATATAATGCACATGGGCATGAATCATGAAGTTATACTAAGTATGATCTATGGTAATGATGTACTCTCCTCATAACAATCATGGATCTAGATGGCCTACTGTTCACAACCCCAAGTGTAGGGTCACGATGTAGTAATAATCTCGGTGAGACCGAGGTTGAATCCACAGGGACTAATCTTGTGTGTCTTCTGAAAACAACTAGAACTAGAACTAGAAGAAGATGTTTATCTAAATCCAAATTGATTGAGAGAATAAATGTGAATTATTTAACTAAAACTTGTAAATTCAAAGGTGGGAAACTAGGGTTTCCAAGGATCCACTTGTAGGTTCTCCGGATGCTACCTTGCTTAATTCAAGGACGAAGAGATTTTTCAAATCTCTGAACTTCTAATGGATCTAATCATCAATGGATCAGATTTGTGAGGATTTGGAAGTGATTCCATCACCTAACCATGCTCAAGATATAAGGCAAACAACAGGATCTACCAATCATAAGAGAATTGTGAAGGTTAGGAAGGATTCTATCATCCTACCATGCCCAAGGGACGATGGTGAACAACAAGATCTCCTAATTTCACAATCTCAATTCATGAAAAGAAGATATCTCAAGCTATCGCAGATTTATTATAATTTGATTCACAACAAACCATTAAAAACTAAAAACATTCCTTCATAATCAAACTAGAATCCAAGAGAGTTCAATAAAACATGAATCAAAATAAACAAAACATCTCAATCACACTACAAGCTTCACCTCTTAGCCCTAGCTAAGAGGTTTAGCCAACCATAGACATAATTGAATTAGAAACTCTTAAGAAAAGCATAAAAATAACTAAGGAAAGGGAAGAAAAACTCTTAGCAATGGCTTCTCCACACTCTTAGTCTACTCCTCAAACCCTACATGATGCCTATGGATGCCCCAGGGACCCCTATTTATTATTTTAGGCCTTAGACTTTCGCATTGAGTGGAAATTTCTAGAAACCGTATCAAATTTACGCAATCCGCACAAAAATTGCGTAACGCTTAACTGGTTGTGGGACATCCACGACCGGTCGTGGGACGTCCTCGACTGGTCGAGGGTCTTGTTCACTCCCCAAGTATAGGGTTGTGATGTAGTAATAAACTCGATAAGACCGAGGTCGAATCCCAAGGGACTGAAACCTGTACGTAATCTGAAACTAAGTAGAACTAGAACTAGACTAAGATGAAATCTAAATCGACTGTAAATTGAGGAATAATGATGAGATAATTATCTAAAACTTAAAGAATTCAAAGGTAAGAAACTAGGGTGCCAAGGATCCACTTGTAGCAATTGGGGAGCTACCTTGCATTGATTCACGAACACAACTGACAAGAAGAGATTTGTCAGATCTCTGAACTTCTTATGAATCTAATCATCAAAGGATTAGAATGGTGAGGATTTGGAAGTGATTCTGTCACCAAACCATGCCCAAGAGACTATGGCAAACAACAGCAATTTACCAATCTCACAACCAATCATAAGAGAATTGTGAAAGTTAGGAAGGGTTCCATCATCCAACCATGCCCAGGAGACAATGGCGAACAACAGGGCCTCCTAAGTTCACAATATCATAATGAAAAGAACATACTCAAAGCTATTGCAGATCTACTATAATTTGAGTCACAATAAACCATTAAAACTAAAAGTATTCCTTAATAATCCAACTAGAATTCATAAGAGTTCAATAACAGTGAATCAAAGCAAAGCTACCATCCTAATTATGCTACAAGCTTCACCTCTTAGCCCTAGCTAAGAGGTTTAGCCTAGCAACATGATTAGGATAAATCCCTTAAACAAAAATAAAATAAACAAAACAACTCCACTCTCTGTGTCTCTGTGCTCCACGCCCAAGCTTCCAGCCGTGGATGATTGAATGTGCTCTTCTCCCTTCTCTCTTTCTTTTTATAGCAGTTATAAAAGTGGTGGAGAGGTCGGTCTGGAGTGTCTGGAGAATGCGCAACTGGCATCACAACAGTTTTCGCAGCCAGAGCTGTTTACACAGGAAACGTGCTGGTTTGGACGCAGATTTTGGACAACTGATCATCCAGACTTCCTGATTTGGCTTCATGGACAGGGTCTCGACCTCCTTCTGCATCCTTTGGACGGTTTGGATCACTGATCCGATCCCATCTATGAACGCACAACAGCCCACAACCTCCGGTTTCCGGACACACTGTAACAGGGTGCGTATTTGCTTTCGCTGCAACGTCGGTGGAGCCCATAGATGATAATATCAGTAGAATCCGTCACATCCATTCGATTTATCTCGAAAAACTGGTCTGAGATGGATGGTTTTACTTTGCTGTTGACGTGGCTCACTTGATTTTCTGATTCGCCGTCCAATTTACGTTTGAATAATCAAAAACCATTCTTCCTCATCCTTTGAAAATTTTCCACCTAGGCCTTGGTCATGCTTACAATATGGAGTGAATGATCGGTGTGGATCATCTAAATACATGATGACGGTGGCCCACTGAGATCGTCCGATCTCTCTATTTCGCGGACGCTGGAAACAATAACGAAAGTTTCCATTTTTGCGTTGGCTGTCAGTGGGGCCCATTCCTCTAGGTGTATGAGGAATCCACTCCGTCCATTGATTTTAGGACGAAAAACAAACCTAGAAGTAGTACTTTCGGAGTAAAATAGGTGTGGCCCACAAGCTGATTTAGTCCGCCGTCCATCTTACGTTTAACCAGAGATCTACATATTTATCCATGCATGGGTCCAAAAGGACACATAGGTGAGGGTAGTAGACACCTCCTGGACCGAATGTACGGTCCTGATCATCAACCCAGGCAACGAGTGGGGCCCACTGATCAAAATCAGCGGACGCTGGTGCGTCCGTTGTCGCTGAGCACGAAAGAAGACGGGTTAGCCAGTCTTTGACGGGGCTGACCGTCCGGTGCGGCGCGGTCACGTGTACCCCATGTACACGCGCTGTACACGTGGGGTCCACCATGATGTTCATGAGAAATCTATTCCATCCATTCATTTCTTCAGCTCATTTAATGAGTTGAGACCAAAATTGAAGCAGATCCAGATATCAGGTGGGCTCCAAATCGAGAATTTATGGGCTGATCTGTCCGTTGGGCCACTTTTTGAGAGATCCAATGGTTGAAATTTAATGTGTACGGTTAAATTATGGTCTTCAGGCCATATGTGAAGTTTCGAGCTGAACAGATGGTGGGAACCCTGTGATCTTGCATTCTGGACGATTTTTGGGCCACTTGAGCTTCAGTTTTCCAATTTTCTCGGATCTCTGGCATGTAATTCCATCGATCTTAGTCCCCTGGAGTCCATCCCTTGCCTTTGGTGTCATCAGAGCGTTAAATCTATGCTTTAAGCACCTTTTTGCAATCCATGCTCTCAAATACAACCTGCATCACAAACACGGTTAAAACCGACTATTAAACAATATCATGCTCGTAAATCCAGGTAATAAATAGGGTCTAATATGCAATATTTGACCCTCAACAGGTCTCCTTCGACTGGTCGAGCAAGGCGAGGACTTTAAGGTTTTACTCGCTGGAGTTCGAGTCGAGACACCTTCGACTAGTCGAGCAGAGGCCAGGACTGGTCGAGCCGAGACTGGTCGTGCATAGCCAGGACTGGTCGAGCCGGAGCCAGGACTAGTCAAGGATCACCGAATTTCACTTCAAAACTCCAATTTTCTTCATTCTTGACTTGGTTTTCTTGGATCTTCAGTATGTGCATTCTTCATTGTTGGTCTTAAAAGATCCATTCTTGACTTTGGTGATTCTTGAGCGCTAAATCCATGCTTTTAACATTCTTTTCAATCCAAGCTCTTAAATTCACCTTACAACACAAACATGATTAAAATAGAACATTAAGCATTATCATGTTCGTAAAACCAAGTAATAGATGGGGTCCAATATATAACATTTGACCCTCAACAAAATCCCTAACCAGTATTTTGCTAGTCTCGAGCAAAGTATGCAAAAGATGAACCTTAATGCGCAATGTTCAAACATTTTTCAGAAAACAATCTTTTGTGTAATCAAGTATGAATGAGTAGACTCAAAATGAGAAATTGAGATATTAAAAATCTAGAGTTGAATCACATAAGTAACCAATCAAATAAGTCCTTATTCCATTAGGTCGGAGCATAACTCGCATATCAAGTTTTTCAAGCCCTCAGTGAAAATACTATCTTTTCATAATGTTAGCCATGCTCACCACTTCAAAATTGGTTGAAAACCTAAGTACTGATTCTGAATTTATCCCCTTTTTCCTTCTTTTTTCTAGTTTTTTATTTTAATTTTATATCGACGGTCATTTGTATTCATTCAGTCTTTTGATATTTTTTTTTTTTTTCCAGACATTGCATCCTTTTCAAAAACATTTTTCATTCCCTTCAAAGATGTTGTCATTCTTCATTCTTTATGACCTCTTTATTGATCTCCTATTTTTTAATTGGTTCTTTTTCTTCTTTTAAGGTGGATAAAATTTCTCCAGACTTGGTTCTCAATATCTTTCAATGATCATCATACTAACAATCAGAAAATCCAGTACTATTCATAGAAAACAATGTGAATAACATAATATTCGAACTTACTCCTAAACAATTGAATAAGAACCATAAGTGATAGGTTCCTGAGTTGCTCCAACTCCAACAATTCAAAATTCGATTTTATCTTATCATCATACTCAAAACAGTCTTAAATACACAAATTATCGCTTTTCAAACAGATAAACATTGAAAAATTTTTAAATTTTTTGTAAATTTTGCTCAAGACTGAGAAAATACTGATTAGGTTACTTAATCTCCCACCCCCAACCTAAAATCTACATTGTCCTCAATGTAAAAGAAATAAGAATTAAATGTATAAGAGACAACATAATTGAAGGAGAAGTGATGGAAAGATAGTACCTAATGAAGAAATTATGAGGTTTTTTCTAAAGGATCTCAGCGTGAAGATATGTTAGCACAAGAGTTAAACCAACAAAAAGCAAACTATCCTAAAACAAGCAAAAAGTAAATTATCCTAAACAATATAAAGCCAACTATCCTAAACATAACATGAAAGCAATAAAACTAATTATACCTCCGTCAGACTAGGAGATCAATCCTGGTATACAGGATCAGTCAGAGGTATGGACATGTCCTCTAAATCAAATTTCTTGACAAATGGCTTTAATCGATGTCCATTTACTTTAAATTCTTTGTCATTGTTCAAATCTTGTATCTTGACGGCCCAATGAGGACAAACATTAGTAACAGTGAAAGAACCGGTCCAACGGGATCGGAGTTTGCCCGGAAAGAGATGTAATCGAGAATTATACAAGAGGACTTTCTGACATGGTGTGAATGATTTTTGAAGAATGTGTTTGTCATGAAACACCTTCATCCTGTCCTTATAAATTCTTGAGTTCTCGTACGCATCATTCCGGATTTATTCGAGTTCATTCAACTGAAGTTTGCGTAGCGAGCCAGCATTGTCTATATTGAAATTCAAATTTTTGATCACCCAATAGGCTTTATGTTCCAACTCCACAGGCAAGTGGCAAGTCTAAAGGGAGACATTCCAATAGGGGTCCTAAATGTGGTATGGTACGCCCATAAGGCATCAGTCAATTGGATTGACCAATCCGTATGGTCAAGGTCAACCGTCTTTTCTAAGATGTGTTTGATTTTTCTATTAGAAATCTCAGCTTGCCCACTTGTTTATGGGTGGTATGGAGTGCTTACCTTGTGAGAGATGCCATATTTCTTCATTAAATTTGTAAATGGCCTATTACAAAAATGTGAGCCCCCATCACTAATGATGGCTTGAGGCATTCCGAACCAGGAAAGGATGTTCTTTTTTAAGAATTTAATGACCATTTGATGGTCATTGTTTCGACATGGAATCACTTTAACCCATTTAGTGACATAGTCTACAGCTAGCAAAATGTATAAATTCCTAAAGGATTATGAGAATGGTCCCATGAAATTTATGCCCTAACAATCAAATGCTTCAATGATCAGAATGGGGTTCAGAGGCATCATATTTCAACGGGACAATATTCTCAATTTCTGACAACGCTCTCAAGCTTTGCAAAACTCATGAGTGTCCTTGAACATAGTTGGCTAGTAAAAGTCATACTGCAGAATCTTGGCCGTGGTCTTTTTAGCAGAAAAGTGACCACCATAGACTTGAGAATGACAGAAAGAGATGAAACTTTGATGTTCATTATCGAGCACACATCTCCTTAAGATTTGGTCTGAACAATATTTAAATAAATATGGATCATCCCAGAAAAACTTACGAACCTCGATGAAGAATTTTTTTCTTATCTTGCGTAATCCAATGTGTTGGCGTGAATCCTGTGGCAAGATAATTAACAATATCAGCAAACCAAGGTGAATGGGAGACTTTGAACAATTATTCGTCAGGGAACATGTCATTTATATGTGTCATCTCAAGGGAATCAGAGAGATTAAGGCGGGAAAGATGGTCAACCACTATGTTCTTTACTCTCTCTTTTTTTTAATCTTTTATTTCCAAATCAAATTTTTAGAGTAGAAGGATTCATCTTATCAGGCGGGGCTTAGCATCATTCTTAGAAAGAAGATACTTGAGCGCCGCATGATCTATGTAATAACGATCTTGGATCAGATCAAGTAGGACCTAAATTTGTCTAAAGCGAACACTACGGCGAAGAGTTCCTTTTCCGTAGTCGAGTAATTCACTTGGGTAGGATTTAGAGTTCTACTTGCGTAATGAATAACATAGGGCTTCTTTTCTTTTCTCTAACCTAAAACCGCCCCAAGAGCATAATCAGACGCGTCACACATAAGTTCAAAAGGAAGGGTCCAGTCGGGTGGTTATATGATAGGTACAGTGGTTAACATGCCCTTGAGCTTAATAAAAGCTTCCTGGTATTGCTCAATCCACTCATATGGTACATCCTTTTAAAGTAGATTACATAGAGGACGAGAGGGGTGACTAAATTCCTTTATGAATCTTCTGTAAAACCCGGCGTATCCTAGGAAGGATCGCACGTCCCATATGTTCTTGGGTGGAGGTAGGTTAGAGATAAGATCAATTTTATCCTTATCTACCTCAATTCTCTAGGACGAGATGATGTGTCCAAGGACAATTCCCTTACGAACCATGAAGTGGCACTTCTCCCAATTTACTACTAACTTCTTTTCCTCACATTACTTCAGCACATTTTTCAAATTATCCAAGCATTTGCTAAAGGATGGACCAAAGACTGAGAAGTCGTCCATGAAGACCTCTAAATATCGCCCCACCATGTCAAAAAAAATACTCAACATGCATCGCTAAAAAGTGGCGGGGGCATTACATAAACCGAATGGTATCCTTCGGTAAGCAAAGGTGTCATAAGGACATGTAAACGTAGTTTTTTCCTGATCTTCAAGGGCTATCTCGATCTGATTGTAGCCCAAATAATTGTCGAGGAAGCAATAGTAAGAGTGACCAGCTAGCCTTTCCAAAATTTGATCGATAAAGGGCAAAGGAAAGTGGTCCTTCCTCGTGATAGTATTCAACTTCGTATAATCAATGCACATTCTCCAACCAGTATTGATCCTAGCTGGCACGAGTTTATTATTGGCATTGGCTACGATGGTGATTCTGGTCTTCTTAGGAACCACTTGAGTTGGACTCACCCATTAGCTATCGGATATAGGGTATATGATACCCACATCTAATAGCTTAAGAACCTTGGCGTTAACCACTTCCTTCATGTTTGGATTTAGTCTACGTTGTGGTTGTCGTGAGGTCTTCGCATTATCCTCAAGATGAATGCGGTGAGTACAAATCAAAGGGTCAATTCCCTTGAGGTCCGCAATCAACCATCCGATGGCTCCTTTATACTTAATGAGAGTATAGATGAGCATACTCTCCTGTTCTTGCTCAAGGTGGGAAGAAATCACCATCGGGTATGTCTCATCTTGACTTAATTAATAGGCATATTTCAAATTAAAGGGCAAATGTTTTAGGTCAACCTTTAGTGGCTTAATATTAGACGGTAGAGGCACTATATCAGTTTGGAGTAATTCTTCAAATTGTGGCCTCCACCGGTTAACTTCAAGTACCGACACAGTATCAAGTATGGCCCCCGTCTCCTTAATCATGTCATTATCAAAATCATGGGAGTGGGCTAGGCACATCTCTAGAGGGTCAGAGGATAGGGTCAAAAGTGTTCTATCTTCCATGAAAGTGTCAATTATGTTAATGTCGTAGAAATCATTGTTGAGGGTCAAATATTGCATATTAGACACCAATTATTACCTGCTTTTATGAACATGATACTGTTTAATGCCATATTTTAATCATGTTTGTGTGGTAAGGTGAATTTAGGAGCCTGGACTGAAAAATGGTACTAAAAGCATGGATTTAACGCTTCGCAGTCACCAAGGTAAGGGACGGACCCCAGGGGATCGAGATCGATGAATTTACATGCCCGAGATTCGAGAAAATCCAGTATGTCACGATAAAAAGGCCTAAGATTCATACGGAATGCAACATCACAAGGTTCCCACCATCCGTTCAGTTCGTAACTTAATAACGAGCCTGAGGACCATAAATTAACTTTACACATCGAACTTCAGCCCTTGGATCCATGTCGAAGTGCCCCAACGGTCAGATCAGCTCATAAATGTCGACTTTGGACCCACTTGATCATTGGATATGCTTCCAACTTGGGCTCGACCCCTTAAATTAGCTGGAAGAATGGATGGATGGATTAGATTGCTCAAAACATCACGGTGGGACCCATTTACATGGGATGAGTGTGCATAGCACACGTGTAGTGGAGGTGCATTGAATGCAAGGTCGGGTCAAACCGACTTTGACCCGCACCCACCCGACTTTCCTATACAGAGAAGGAAAGTCTTTGTTTCCTTCACGCAGGGACGTCCGCTGATGATGTAGTGGCCAACCATCATTATCCATTTGGGTGATCCGAGCGGTCCATCGTGTGCAGGCCATGATTTCGTCCTAAGCCTTATTACTTTTATGCTTCTATGCATGCATCTAAGCTCACACCTACAATGAATACACCACTACATCGATTGATGGTGTGGCCCATCTGAAACACGGATTCACTTCAAACTTGGGCTCGTGATCAAGGACTAATGCAATAGCTCGTAGAATGGATTTGATGCTCCATACGTCCGTTGAAGTGGACCCCACCAAGCATCAGCGCAAACCCTTCCGCAGGCTTGTTGCGCATTGCGAGAACCGATCGTTGTAGGCCAGTTCTGTAGTTAAGGGGATGGTCGGACCATCCATATGGACCATCCAAAATGTTCCCAAGGTGTGGCCGACCAAGGCCAAGATGACTGAACGACTCAGATCTACTGTTGGGTTTCTTCCAAAGCACTGAATGTGGGTAGAGCGTAAAGGTATCGCGGCATAAAATAGAGCTGCACAGTCCGGCGTTTTTGCAAACCACATTACGTAAGAAAGTCAGTTCCGCATTCTTCATTGTCATAGCACAACCGACTGACCTCCTGACGAATATAAGAGAGAGAGAGAGAGAGAGGAAGAAAGAATGGGGACTATGGAAAACAGGGAACGTGAAGCCGAAGAGAGACTTGTTCTTGGGTTCTTCTTTTCTGTTTTATTTTTTTGCTGTTTTATTTTTTTCTACTTTGAGATTAACCCGTTCATGGTGGGCTAAACCTCTTAGCTAGGGCTAAGAGGTGAAGCTTATAGCGTGATGGGAGACTTTTTGCTTGTACCTTTTGTTTAGACTGAACTGATGTTGATTTTGGTTTAATTAAGGGAACGTTTTTAGTTTTTAATGGTTTGTTGTGACTAAAATTACAATAGGTCTGCGATAGCTTTGAGCATGTTCCTTTCCTTTTTATGATAATGACGTCAGGAAGCCCTGTTGTTCACCATCATCTCCTGGGCATGGTCGGATGACGGTACCCTTCATAACCTTTATACATCTTATGATTGGTTGTTAATGAGTTTAATTCTGTTATTTGCTTTATCTCCTGGGCATGG